>LBNU01000255.1:6359-17823 GCA_014162995.1 Artemisia annua
TTACAAGCCCTAGAAATATGTTTTGCTTATTTTGATTAGTTGTGTTTTCTATAGCTTATTTTGAGTATTGGTCTTGCTTAATATTGAGTTTAAATAAGTTTTCATTAAGTTTTTATAAAAGTTTTACGTAAAAAATTTGTCCAGTACGTCATTAGGGTTTACTAGCGAGTTTGAAGTTTATTAGGGTTTAGTAGCGAGTATGCTATTTTTCTTTTGATCTAGCGAGTATGGTCTTGGCTAGATAGCGAGTATGTTTTTATTTGGAGTCTAGCGAGTTTGGTTTCACAAGGTCTAGCGAGTTTGGTTTCTCCATAGGTAGCGAGTTTGTATTTTTATTTTCATAGGTAGCGAGTTTGATTTGTATTGGTAGCGAGTATGGTTTGTATTTTCAGGATAGCGAGTTTCCTTTTCCATTAGGTCTAGCGAGTTTGGTTTCTTTAGTGTGTAGCGAGTTTGATTTCAAAAAGGGTAGCGAGTAAGGTTTTCACAAAGTATAGCGAGTTTCATTTTCCATTTTTCATAGCGAGTTTTATTTTTCTTGTGTAGCGAGTTTTGTTTTTTATTTTCTTTAGTTTTCGAGTCTTAGTCTTTTATTTTCGTGACTTGTTTATTTCTAAAGCCGAGCTAGGCTTATTGGCACTCCATCGTTCATCGAGTGGAGTTTACTTTTATTTATTTCATACCGTTACTCTGTCGAATTTTCTTTTAAACTTTTTTTTAACTTAGTTTAATTTTCTTTCGTTAATTAAATACAAAACAACAAAAACATTTTCTTTATTTCTTTCTTTCTTAGTTTATCTCTTTTATTAATCTCATGTTTTCTATTCTAGTTAAACGTATTTCTTTTCTTACCGTCCTTTATTTCATTTAAACTTTATGCAAACCTTTCGTAGTATAACTAAAACAAATTCACATCTTTTCAACCCATTCATCTCACATAACTCACGACTTGAGTGACTAGATCAATTTCAACGCTCGTTGGGACAACGATACCTAGTGGTCAAAAGCTTCACCGCTTAGTCTGCTACAATCAATTAATATCACACGACAACAAACCATTAGACCCTTTGTTGCATCAAGTGGAACGCAACAAATTGGAAAGAAGAAGACCCATTTTGCATCGTTATTACAGCAGCAATTTGGAAGGAGAACGACGTCAAGAACGAGACCCACGGTTGCAAATACTAGTGAAGCAACGCGTTGGACAGAAAAAAGGGGAATAGATTGCTTGTTTTGTATACGGTACCAAGAAGAAGAAAAGAAAGAAAAACTAGAAACAATCAAGGATTGTTGGGCGCACACTAGCAATACAAGAACAACAACAACGAACAAACAAACTGATCATTTGTTTAGAAGTAATACCGAGGGTATCGTTTTGTGTTGTGGACGCACGGTGTGGAACAAAAGGAAGCGAAAGTATTGTGGGACGCGTTAGAAGCAACAAGCAACAAAGACAACAAGGTCTAAAAATTTCGTTAACCTTGTTTAGATAAACATACTATCGAAATAGTATAAGAAGAAAAACAAACAACGTTTTGTTTTTGGAAAATACCGAAAGTATTTTGGAGATTTTGTGAATAAGGAACTTGGAACCAAGAGAAACAACAAACAACAAACTTTGTTGTTCTACCGAAAGTATTTGGATACTTTGGAGGGAAGCCGAGACAAATAAAGGAGTCTAGGGCACGTTACAGTTTTCAAGTCGACACACAAAAGAAACAACGTGATAAAATTGGTAGTACTTTGGAAGGAATTCGACATCAAGCATCAAGGGTGTACGCAAATTGTTTTGGTGAACAAGGGGAACAAAAAGTGATAGTTGGTACAAGTTCTCGTATCGACAACAAGGGGAATACGTTTGTGTTGAAACACAACAACGAGGTCACAAGTAAATTCGAAATTTTTTGGATTTCAATTTCTCATTTATATAGTATAGATACTTGTTTATACTATTAGGAAATCCCGAAAACTATTTATTGATCCCGTTATATTAGGATTCCCGGATAACTTACTTTTATTCCCGTAGAGATTAAGTGACACCACTAGATTAGAATTTTCACACAAGTAAGAAGGTGAAGATTATAAATTCCTTTAAGATGGCCGGTGATGACGCTAACAACACCGTAGTGAAACCCGTAACACCTATTGCACAATACCAATGCCCTAAACTTAAAACCACAAACTATACAGTTTGGGCTATTCAAATTAAGGTTATATTAGAAGCACATGGTTTATGGGAGACAATAGAGCCTAAGGAAAACGCACAGTTAGATGATAAGAAAGATAAGGCAACTATTGCCTTGTTATATCAAGCGTTGACCGAAGATGTGATTTTACAAGTAACAAGTTGTAAAACGGCTAAGGAATTATGGGAATCGTTGAAAAGGAGACACGTTGGAGAAGAGAAAGTGCAACAAGCACGGTTACAATCATTGATGATTGGATTTAATGCCCTTCAGATGAAGGAAGATGAAACGGTGGATGCATTTACGAGCAAACTAAATGGTTATGCCACGAAGGCAAAAGAATTAGGAAAGACCATGGATGAATCACTTTTAGTTAGAAAACTATTAGACTCCACACCAGATAGATTCATTCAGATAGTAGCATCCATAGAACAAACAAGTGATCTTGACAGTATTACCTTAGATGAGATCACTGGAAAACTTAAGGCATTCGAGGAGAGAATAAAACTTCGAAATGGAGGTCAAGTAGAAAGCCAGGATAATTTGCTATTCGCACAAGGCGAACAATCAAAGAATGGAAAACGTTTTTCCAAGCATAGGGGTAGATCAAACTACTCACGAGGGAACTGGCAAAACAACAAGTATAAGGATAACTCGAATGGAGAAAACTCAACTCACAAAGATAAGTCTAATAAAGGTAGACGTGAGTGGGATATAAGGAAAGCAAAATGTTTTAATTGCGGGAAACTAGGACATATTAAGAAAGACTGCAGAAAACCATCAACAACCCAGGAACAATCAAACCTTATCTTAGAAGACGATGAACCATCACTATTAATGACTAGGCACGAAACTAAACACGAAGAAGTTTTGTTGAACGAAGGACAAATACAACCCGGAAAGTATGCTACAACATATGCTAGCATATGGTATTTAGATAATGGTGCAAGTAACGATATGACGGGAACCAAGAGTCATTTTAAGGATATTGACGAAAGCATCACTGGACGCGTTCGTTTTGGAGATGGATCGTATGTGGAGATAAAGGGCAGAGGTTCAATACTATTAGGATGTAGAAACAAGGAGCAAAAGATTGTGTCAGACGTTTACTACATTCCAAACCTCAAAAGCAACATACTAAGTCTAGGACAACTTACCGAGATAGGTTGTAAGATCATCATGGGTGGAAACATATTGACTTTGTATGACAAGAGTAAGAAATTGTTGATGAAGGTAGAAAGATCAAAGAATCGACTTTACAGTATTAGACTACAGATAGAGGCACCTATATGTCTCTTAGCAAACGTAGATAACCAAGCATGGTTATGGCATGCTAGATTAGGTCATCTGAACTTTGACGCGTTAGACAAGATGACAAGGAAAGGTCTAGTAAATGGAATACCAAGGATAACTCATGCAGGACAAATCTGTGATGCATGTTTGTTAGGAAAACACATTAGAACACCATTTCCACACAAAGCTAAATTCAGATCAAAGAACCCATTGGACTTAGTGTATGGAGATCTTTGTGGTCCCATAAGTCCAGCCACACACTCTAGAAAGAAGATCATCTTCTTATTGATAGATGATTGCACACGTTTCATGTGGGCCTACTTTCTAACCTCGAAAGATCAGGCATTTAGCACATTTAAGGAATTTAGACAGAAGATTGAAATGGAGTTGAAGTTAAAGTTAAAAATGCTAAGAACAGATAGAGGTGGTGAATTTACATCAAATGAGTTCACCAAATACAGTAAGGAAAATGGTATAGCACGACAGTTGACAGCACCATACTCACCACAACAAAATGGAGTAGTGGAGAGAAGAAATCGGACAGTGTTATCAACAACTAGGAGTATGATAAAAGCAATGAAGTTACCCTTAACTTTTTGGGCGGAAGTAGTCAGACACGCCATTTACATACTCAACAGGGTACCTACGAAAGCCCTGGAAGATAAGACACCATATGAAGCACTCTACAAAAGGAAACCGAATCTGGAATACCTAAGAATATTCGGATGCACAGCTTATGCTAAGATAACAATGCCTCATTTAAAGAAGTTAGATGACAGAAGCATACCGATGGTGTATTTAGGTGTAGAGGAAGGATCAAAAGCATGTAGGTTATATGATCAGTAAGAAAGAAGAAACATGTTAGTAGGGACGTAAAGTTTATGGAAACGAAATCGTGGGATTGGGATAAGAATGAAGAGGATACAAGTACACTAGACACATTTTGGGCTAGTTTTGTGGAAGGCGAAGTTGATAAGGAAAATCCTTTACAAGTCAACATAGAAAACGACGATGATTTGTATCCATTACCGGATCCAACATCAGATCCAGACTCACCAATCACACCACCGACATACAATTATAACCCTAACTCAGAAGAGGAAGAAGAACCTACAAGTAGCTCATTAGGAAGCTCAGGTCAGAGATATGATCATAGCCCAGTTCGAGGAAGAAGAAGGTTATCAGAAATCTATGAAACTACACAACATGTAGAAGCACCTAGTTTATTCTTCACAGAAGAAGAACCTCGAAATTATAAGGAAGCATCAAAGGATAAGAAATGGATTGAGGCCATGGAAAATTTGAGATGAGTGACTTAGGGTTACTAGCTTATTACCTTGGGATAGAAGTTACACAGACAGGAGGAGAGATTACAATCAAGCAAACAGGATACATTAATAAGATCTTGAAGGAGACAAGTATGACAGACAGTAATGATACGAAGATACCTATGGATCCCGGCACTAAGTTGGTCAAGGCGGAAGATGGAGAATCAGTTGACGCAACTTACTACCGAAGTTTAATTGGAAGTTTAAGGTACTTACTGCATACAAGACCGGATCTTAGTTACTCAGTCGGACTACTAAGCAGATTTATGCAAGACCCGAAGGACCATCACCTGAAGGCAGTGAAACAAGTAATCCGATATATCAAAGGAACAAAGGAGCATGGCATAATATACAAGAAAGAAGGCGGCTGCAAGATTACAGGTTACAGCGATAGTAGTTATGGAATCAACACCGATCAAGGAAAAGGAACTACTGGAATCGTATTTTACTTTGGAGAGTCACCTATTACCTGGAGTACTCAAAAGCAACCTACAGTGGCACTATCATCATGTGAATCAGAATTCATGGCAGCTACTGGAGCAGCATGTCAAGCTTTGTGGTTAAAACGACAACTTAGTGAATTGACTGGATGGCAAGAAAAGAGGATAACGCTTAGAGTTGACAACGTATCAGCTATAGCACTCGTGAAGAACCCAGTATTTCATGGAAGGAGCAAGCACATAGACATTCGCTATCATTTCATTCGGGAATGCGTAGAGAATGGTCATATCAATGTGGAACACGTTAGTGGAGAACTACAAAGAGCCGACATCTTAACGAAAGCCTTATCATGACTTAGGTCGAAGCAACGATCAAGATTAAGGAGGAGAATGAAAGACAATAATCTCGATATTGCTTCTTATCAAACTCGAAGGACCAAAGTTGTAGATAGGAAACTTATTAACCGAATTTGTTAGTTAAGTTAGTTAAATGAATGTAGCCCTAATTTGAAAGGGTGTGTCGTTTGGGGGATGAACCCAACGAACCGGTACAATGGTTCAGTCACAACCATTCGTAACCTATAAATAGAAGTGTACATGTAACGATTACAAGTTGAGAACCGATAATAAAAAGTTATTCAGATTTTACGTTTACTGGCAATTTCATATATCGTATCTCATTGGGACTAACAAGGTCTTTGGAGGACTGAAAGTTGTGTTGCAGGTGATTTCGAACCACCGGCCTATAAAGCATCCAGGACCGATACCAAAAGGATATGGAATAGTTACATTTCCACATTGGCTTTGGCATCCGGGTTTGGCCACCTTCACTGCTTTTGTGATGGTTACGACATCACCATTACTGACGGTGGTGTTCGTGGTGGTAGATTGAGAAGAAGACATTGAGATTACTAGGCCAAAAAGGAAGAAAAACAAATGAAATTTTCTTGTTAATTTCTTCATGGTTCTTGAGTTATGAGGATGGTGATTTTCAATTCTGGTGTGGTGGGTATAAATATAAAGGCAAATTTGTTTTTATTTTGTCAATGTGTTGCATGTTTCATTTGCCTCACCAACCTTTGATGCCATTGATAACTTAACAAATTTACAGTTTACTTCCAATGATCATTAGTAAGATTAAAGATTGATAATTAATGCTTTATTGGACTATAATTAAGGAAGGACTTAATCGACTTAGGGGGTGGCAATCATGCCACACCATGATTCACCTTGATGCAAAATTAATCAATCATATGTTGCAAACACATTTCATAATTCACCATGCCTCATCTTCATTTTTTTAGTGGCATTCATGATGCAAAATCAAGTATTAATTTGAAGGGATTTTTTTTGAAATATGCCACAAACGGCTATATGCATTGATGGCCAACGTTCGAAAAATATGGGGAAGGGTGTATACCGAATCGGTATTGGATACCGATATTCATGCCGAAACTTCCATGCCGAACAAGTGGTATTCGTTGATGCCGAGCGGCATCGTTTGCCGAGGGTCGATACCGAGTGGGTTGCCAGTACCCTTAGTATACATATACAATACGTAAATCAAATAAGAAAATTCATAGAAAATTTCAACTCGGACCAACCTGAGTAATCCACGATGAATCGAAATTACAATAACTAACAATCTTGCATAATGGGGATGTGTCGATTACCAAACGAAACTCATCAACTCTATCTATATGACTATATCCTACCTTTTAAAATATGTTGAGAGATGAACATCCCAATTTGTTAAGCATTAGAGCTATATGTGCCATGGAGATTTAGAAATACTATGCGTGTATTTGTGCAAAACGGCAAGATTTTATAGCGTCATATAATTATAGATGTGATACGTTGGTTAAGTGTTTTGTAATGCTTATGCATACAACGAATTAAAGAGGATTCCTTATAGGTTGATATCCCTCTCATCTTCAATTTGCGGATGACACCCGTCACCCGGATGTACGTTATTTGGGAAATGAACATATCCCAACAAAGAGTTCATTCATTGATAACTTTATTTCAAACTAATTAAAAAACATACGTTCCAGAATCTTCGCAACGATGTACTAATGGTCTGCAAAAGAGAAGGTTACCCGCAGCAACGCGCGGGCTATAACCTCCTTGTTAATCAGATATACGTGATAATTTAGTTTAGTTCTACTCATGGTTACATTTGCTGCCAATCTACACTATAAAAAAGAAAATGCATGCTCTTGATAAGAGCAAAGCTTATTAGATCAACAAAGGCCTATAAAATGACGTAAATTTCGGATAAAATGCAAGGTATATCCTGAAATCGGGTATAATTAACTTGAAAATTGACGATATTCTCGATTATATTTTCATTTTACGTTTTCACTGATATACTTCCTTGCTTTTTTATAGATCTTAACATACTTATGCCATACATCACCCAGTTTAGATTAACTTCATAGTATAATTAATCGGTTAAACGGACCAACAAGTGATCAGAGCCTCGTGGTTTATAAAAACTTTCCTTCACAAACCACCAGAGTCTCAAGTTTTTAAAAATCAAGATCCCAAAATGCTTGAAAATGATGTACCCCAACTAGTCGATAAAAAAGGGAGGAAACTACTCTGCTACTGCTGCCCCGAACTTGAGCTTGGTAAATTTACAATGGAAAAAGCAATGCTTTGCTACCTGAATGAGATGGAACCTTATTACGATTAAGCTCAATTAATGAAGGTCCATATATTCCAAAAAGCTGAAGGTTTTAGTTAAACTGAGGTCAGTGGACTATAGATGAGAGGAGGGGTCACCAAGACCAACGCTTAAAATGCATCAATTATGATCATTTTCCTGACGATATATATGGAATCAGTCATAAACTTCCTACTGCCCAGCAACCTGGACTGATGTGTTTATAGTAATAGGTCCTGATACCAAGGGAAAGGTCATGGACCTGAATTTAAGTTCATACCCTTGAAGCAGATCTGGATTGAAGTCTCTTCTATGATAGACTATGACGCCGAGAGACCCTCCTACAAGAACTGACATCGCTGGCTGCTCCTTGCTCGAGGTGTGAACGATTAGCCGCTTGTAGGTGCGAAACAGTGCTTCTCGCCATGGGGAAGCCAGATGCTTAGATCACTCCAGACGGCGGAGTATCATTAGACGATAACTAAGATAAATCACAATATTAAAAGAACCACATTTTTGCGATAGAAAAAGGTTGTGCAACCTTATCTGCGTACGGAACTACTCCGAGAAGTAAGAAATACCACCAGAATGGAATGAAAAAAGACCCTGATCCGAACACTTACAACTAACTCTTGAACTACAATTTACATTTTGCTATAGAGTGGGAGTGGAGCTCATTATATTAACCAAACGAACTCCATCAACTCTAGAATCACTAAGATGTATGTAGCTAGATCGTATAGGATGGTAAGTCCTGAAATTTTCTTGATTCCAAATTTTAAAGAATAATTGTTTGCATAGTCATAAATCATTTTCCCATATTAGAATCATCCAAGCCTCATTCTCTAGCAAAGCATAATAATGCGGTGAACAATGGGAGGAGGTGTGGAAAAGAGATTGATTTTATTATTGAATGCGAAGATAGGCTCATTTTTGTGCTTAAAACGGCTAGTAGTTTATTCATTACTCTATCTCAATCGCGTCGATATTCCTTATATCTACCAGAGCCTCGATATGATGAATCTGTGACGATGTTTGGTCTTGATTAGTAGTGTGCATTCATTGTTAGATGACTTATGCATACAACGCGAATAAAAAGTTAGGAGTTTCCTTGATCTCATTGGTTCTATAGATTATTCATCGCTGCTTCATTCAAATTACCCAAATTTATTGCGGACCTGATATTCAGATTCCCGTTTCACCAGACCAAAGGTATGTTACTCCGAGTTAATTTCTTGGGAGATATGTAAGATGATTCTCACATCATAAGCGATAGTTTTCTCACTTTATTCCATTTTGTGATAAGCTTTTATTTAATTCTTACCCTAATTTAAGAGACATTAGGTTTTGACAAAAGGCAACATTGATTTCAAATGCTTAGACAGGGTGACACCATTAGTTGGTTTCCAGGAATCTTCGCATTAGCGGGAGGGTTATCTTTTTATAAATGCTGGGTATCTGGCAAAATTTGAGATAGGTTTACCAGTATTTTTCATTCCGGCATGGCGAACGTTCAAGTCGGTGGCATAACTTCACCCACTCCTAAGTTGTTACAGTTCCCCATTGAACCATATACCTGTTTTTCCCTTGGTTTGATACCTGAGGGACACTTTTAGTATAAGTTAGTTAAATATACCCCACCATGGGCAAGTAATACGATATATAGCTTTTTTCTGCATATAATCTTAGATCACTCATTTAAAAAACCGTCCAAGGCAAGAATAATAAAAAGGAAATAATGCGATGAGCGTCTATGTATTTAAAGCTTTGGTCCTTGGTTTGAAAATGAGCAAAAGCCCTGACCTTCCAGTGTATTTAAAATCATGAAAATCAAGCAAAATGTGGACAAAATATATTAAAAGTGAGCATCGTCTGTGCTTATAAAGCTTTAAATTCAGCTCAAAGACATCACTCTCATTCAGTACAAAAAGGCATTTGCTCTTTTCAAACATAAAGATAAGGCGGGGAGGCCAAGTAAAAGTTGAGTAACCCATCAGTACTCTTCTCCCTATATCGAGAAACACGATGTGGAACTTAAGGTTACTAATTATTTTCTGAATTTTACATATGAATACCTTGTTAGCCCTGGGGTGGTGTCTCTCAAGAGAAATGTAGAACTAAAAAATATGTGACTAAAGTTGTTTATTCCCGGTTTCAAAACGGAACAACTCGAAATTAATAAGTAAATACACTATAATCAAGAAATAAAGGATGATTATGCCGCATGTACTATTTTAGTGTATGATCTGAGTTCATAAAAAAAACAAGAATATACTGTTATTTTTAAGTTCATGAGAACGGGAGGGAAGTAAATTTTTCCAACTGTTTTTACACACAGAACTGACCGTCACTATTGAAAAATATTCTCACTCCAAAGATAATTTTACCCAAGCCGATGGCAGGTACAGATTCTTCTTATTGGTTGAAACGACTGTGAGAATTTGCGGGGGTTCGCTCTTACACACAAAATTTTAAGCCTCATGCCTTAAGTTGACAACAACAATTCGGGAGCTATCTCATCACTAATCAACGTTATTGTTTTTGGGTTGATTGTCTTTGGTGGTGGCAACTTATTTTCATTTAATAAAAAAACATAATGTCTATTACTTATTATTTCATTCCCGTCTGAATTAATAATACAAGTATAAACATACTGAAGAGCACAACAAATAAACTTATAATGACAATGATTGGAATAAGGATAACACCCAATAAAGTGGATCAGAAAAGACAATACGATATGCGGGCTCAGGATTAAATTAAAGAGTTGTATTTATAAAAAACAGGTTAAACTTTTTCCTCCCAACTCCGCCTATTCCAATCTTGCAAGAACACCATCATTAAGTTAATAATATAATTAACATACTGAATGCAACTCTATACTCTGGGGCTATACGACACTCACTGAAGAGTCCGCTCACTGAAATTGGAAAACCTTTCTTCGTTAAGGCTGTTCGAAGCATCTTAAGCTGACTCACTGAGTGACTGTTCACTTAGTGACTTGATTAATGTTTAAGGAAGTCTAAACTTAGGTTGGATTTTATTTCAACGATCCTAGCTATACGGAAGCTTGGGTAAATTTCATTGACCCAACACTCGTCATTATACATTTTCTAAAAGTAACAAATACCCAAACCATTTATGATGTCATATAGATACATGCCGTTCGGTCGATTAATTATATCTTTTCAGTGGTTATCTCTATTTTTCCTGGGCATATCGTCTTTAGCATCATTAGAGGTTTACTATTTTTTGATATCAGTAGTGTGTTATAGAGATTCAGATTATTGAACATATAAACCCCAAGGCAATAGAATTCGTTAAACATTAAAGGATAAAAAATTCTCCATAGAAGGAAAGAACCTTGGGGGAATTATAAACATACCACTTACAACCAAAATAATCAGTGTTATAAGACATCCTTTGACCAATCACGATACATTAACGCACAAAAAAAACTAGTAACCAAAACTTGAGATTACTTTTAGGGTTTATTCAATACCCTTATTTTTGGTTTTGTTTGGAAGCCGGTCCAACAACGTCCATCTC
>LBNU01000256.1:6519-39784 GCA_014162995.1 Artemisia annua
GATGATGATGATGATGGTGAAGGAGAGCGAGTACGCTTGCCCTTAACTTTGAAGACTCTTTTATCACTTAGAGGGACGAATATGTGAGGAATGAGAGTGTAATCAAGGCTAATTCCCCTATTCTTAGGAGGAATGGGGGAGATTGCTCTAAAGAGGCGGGTGAGAAGCATTCCATAAGGGAGAGCGGTTGTTCCAACTAAGGGTATGTCGGCCATTCTTTTGGCTAAATAATAAGCTAAGTTAAAGGGTTGGCCAGTGGAGATGCTAAAGAGCATGTAGCTAAGACATGTGTTGACATGATCTCTATTTCCTATGGAACTTATGACGTTGGCTCTGAGAATTTCTTCCCATTTCTTAAATTTTGGTTTAAGCTCATTGAGCTCCATACCAAAAGGGTCCTTATTTACCTCATTCCCCGATCGATTCTTCCTAGTGGTTGAGGTCCTAACAAAGAGATGCTCACGAATTGCTTCCTTATTAGCAAGAGGGGTGTCGTATGGATGATGACGCTCAATGGAATCAAGAATTGTAAGAGGCCACTTATCCGTGTAGAGACATGTACCAACATTAGGGACACCGAGAATATTGGAAAAATCTTTTAAAGATATGAAATTTGGATGTTTATTGGTTGTGAAGGTTAATGAGATCTTACCATAGTCATTAAAGGAAAGGCTTATAGTTGCACAGAATTCCAAAATGAACCTAGGACAAATTGGCTCATCTTATCACTTAGGACAAATTTGCATAAAATTTTGTTTTAACAATGTGGAAGAAAAAAAAATTATTGGTTGTAAGAGCCTAAAAAATTTGCTATAAATGCTTGGCAAATCATGCTAATGTTTAACAAGATGCAATTCCTAACTAATTTGAATTATGACTATTTTTGTTCATAGCCATGGATTTTCAATTTTATGCATAAACCCTAAGATTATTGTTATTGTGAATGAGTGGAAATCCTATGTATGAATTAAGGAAGTGATTATCCAAAGAGTACTTACAATGTTGAATGAAGAGGTCAATGATTGAGTGAAAGCCATAATTTTCGTGTGTGAAAATGTTCTTGAGTGAATAGTAGCTGTTTGTGAGTTGAGGTTTATGGTTAGGGTGTGTTTGGTTTAAAATTAAACAAAAATTGACCTGCAGACTTGGCGGACCAGGCGGAACCAAAAAGGGGGTTCCGCCCGTTTAGTCACAAGGTTCCGCTGGTTCTGCAGTGGACAAACTTAAAATATTTGTTTTGATTTTTGTGATTTTATTCTAATGTTTAAAACTATGGTTTTAGGTTTCATGAGTCCTAAGCTAAGTCTAAGAGGGATGAATGATTCTTAATCAAGAGGTTTTGAGAAAACGTCGACAATGTGGTTTTCTTATGAGACATTTTTGGTTGAAATGTTCCTCAATGAACATTTTTACCAAGGCGATGATGATGGATCACAATACGTTAATTGAGACGACATTGGATTGGGATATTACTGAGGATGATACTTTCTTTGTTGAAGTAAGGGATGAGAATGTTGATAAGTAGAATTCCGATGTTGACGCGAGTTTCCTTGTTCTAACCGAGCTTGTTGACATGCTTTTCCATCCAATGCTAATTCGAGAGCCTTAAGCTTCTCAGAGAATCATTGGGTAAGAAAGTATAAAAGTACAAGTACCACTTTTGCCTTTTCCATTAACTTAGTTACCGTCATAATTCGAGTTGGCATACACTATGGTTTTTATTCCCGTTCCTTTGGGATACCATAATCCTAGGTGTGTAGTACCTTTTGACGTGTCCAAATAATCTCTTCTGAAAGAATTAGTTTAGGATCTTCTCTAAAACGAGCACATAGACAAGTACTAAACATAATGTTGGATCTATTTGTTGTGAGAACAAGTAAACTTCCAAACATTTCTCTATGTTTAGTTTTATCTACGGATTCACCAATCTCATTCTTGATAAGTCATATAACACTTAATCATTGTGTACTTGTGAATAACTAGGAATGTCTTTGGGTGATTATTCCTTGCTTTTGGAGCTTGCTTATGTTATCAAAAAGTCTTTCATAGATCATCACTACATCCTCTTTGTCTATTTTGAAAGATCTATTTTGTTTCAATTGTTGTTTAACTCTTTGGTAGAGAAACTAATGTCTAAAAACTATTTTTATCAAATTTGTTTTAATCACAACTTATGACCCATGATTCAAGTTTTATGACTTTGTCTATATTACTTGATTCAATGTTTGACACAAGATGAAAGATGTTGTTTTCACTTTGAACTTTTGTCCTTAATGTTATAACACTAGTTAGTGTATGACTTTTGGATTTTTGGACATCTATATTTTCTCTTTTTAATAGTTCATCTTCCTTGTTATTTCTCTTAACTTTCTTGTCTTACTATCGTTGGACTTTCGACTAAGTCATCATCTACCAAAGGTGATATCTTAGAAGGAGGTGGTCTTTCGTCAAATGTTAAATTCAACGATTCCTCGATTCATTTAGGTTTCTTAATTAAAATCACTATGAGTTTTGTAATTTTGTAAATGTCCAAGAAATACAACATCATAAGACTATGGGTCAAATTTGATGTGCAAATCCTAGATGTTTATAAACCATTTTCTCCTAACCATCCTAATGTATTCTAATGTGATTTAGTATCCTTTGTGTATCTTATATGACATTTTATAGAAACAAATGGTCGAATTAAGACACGATTAAAACTATAAGGTATAGTTATATTACAAACATTTGTGAAGTGTTTTGTTTTAATGAATTTGCAAGCATCACAGAAGTGTTGGTCATCTTATCACTTAGGAGATTCTTAGTTAGCTCACTTGTAGACAAGTATTAAGTGAGACTTACTCAAGAGTTTCTTGTGTCTATTCCGAGAGTTTAAAGAGCTGAAGCACCTTATATCTCCTATCCATTTTAATGTGGAAACCCTTTGATCACAGAGGATCTAATCCTCGTTATTACTTACAAAACATAAACACCTTAGGGTATGAACTACTTATACTACTTACGATAAATCTTAACAATAACACCAAGAGACAATAAAAGATGAGTTGAAATAATGTGTACCTTTTAAGTTCCATAGAAAGGTTATCAAGAAGATAATCATTAAGCGTTTTATCTTGACTTGAAGGAAAGCTTGGAAACTCAATTACTCATGAATCCAAGGATGTCAGATAAACATATAAAAGCATCAAATATGATGTCCTTAAATCATAAGCTTCTATTAGAGATTGAGTTACTTCTAAATTTCTCTTCTAGGCTCAACAAACTTTACTTGCTTTTTTACTTATTGATGGTGCTTTTGAGTTAAATCCTAATCCGGTTTTATCTCTAAATGACTTTTGACTTTTCAACAATCTTTCAAGAGATTTTGAACTTTCTTCAAACTTAGCTAACATTTTTCCTTTTTCATTTTGTCTTTTAATTTCATGTTTGTAATCTAGACATATTTTGCATTCTAGATCAATTTCAATATTACTCTCAAGTCTAGACATTTTATCTTCTAACATAATTTCCTTTTCAAAATTATCCACAAGAGTTTTTGAAGGTTCATTGTTAAAGAAGGTTTTAAAGTCCATGTTACACAAATGTTTAGACTCATTTTCTAGTTTAGAAAACTCTAGGATGAATTTGTCAAAGCAAAAGTGTTCGGTTTTAAAATGTACATTGCTTGTTGTTTTATCTAATTGACAAACCACTTGGATAGTTGTAATCGTCTTCGTCCGTGTCGCTCCATGATTCGTAGACAAAATCTCTTTGAGCTTGACACATGTTTTCTTCGTCATTAACACCTTCATTGAAAACATTTAAACTAGTATATGTGTTAATTTCAACTGAATGTCTATCCATTAGTTTTTCTAACACTACTAGCTCATGTGTAAGATCAAATTGATCTTCTTTGACTTGACATATTTCATAATGAAAGTTTAATATATTTTTCCAAATATCATTAGCCGTTTGGCAAAAATACACTCTTTCATATTCACTCCTCGGTAAAGCTTTATAAATCATTATCTTAGTTTAAGTGTTTTTATCAAGTTTTAGATAATCATTTTAATTTTCAAAACTCGTTTTTGTTGATTTAAGATCACCATTGGAAATAATATGCCATAGATCTTGATCTATTGATCTCACATATTTTTCAAAACTATTTACCCATTCAAGAAAATTTCCTTTTTCAAATAGCGGTGGTTTTTGTGTAGATTGCCCTTCTTTAAAATTTTCAAAATCCATGGATCGATCCAAGTTTTAAAATACAATATATTTTAAAGATCTTGAGTAACGTAGCTCTTGATACCAATTGTGGAAAACTAGAAGCGGGGTTGAATAGTTTACCGCTTTTTAACTTGTTAATCTTTGAAGTACTTTACGTGTAATTAACGATTTTAACTAATAATTAGTAAGCAAGTATAAAGAAAGAAACGATCAAACCACAACATGATTGTTTATCGTGGTTCGGCTACAAGGACTCTTTTTCCTTGCCCTACATCCACGCCCCGAGTTTCCAACTCGAGAGTTTAAAGCACTAGTCAACAAGCTCCTTTCACCGGTGGAGAAACCTTTACAATCGGCGCTTACACTTTATCCAGTACAAAGCTAGATACCGGGTCCTAGTTCAAGGTAGAACCAACCTAACGTCGCCTATCCACTATTTCCGACACTAAGCTAGATGTCGAGTTCTTTTACAAGGGTACAACCACTCCCGTCACACTATGTATTTTAAGGCCTAAAAATACTAACCGATCACTCTTGAATATACATAATCAAATGAAGTATAAACTACACTAAGTTTATACGATGATGCTAAGCTAACAAGTCTTGCAACGTTGTGTTGAATACTTATAACTTCTTGGATGAACTTGTGAACTTCCTTTCTACATAAGACAATCACACAAGTGAGTTGCTACTGAGTTAGATGAGATTATATGTGTAAATTATGACCCTAAGTGATGGGTGAATTCTTGAAAGTGGCTTGGTATTTATATCCAAACCAACCAGCAGCCTCGCGGATACGGCGGAACTAAAGAATGGGTTCCGCCCATATAACCCGAAGGTTCCGCCAGGTCTGACAGGTAAACTTGCAAGAAATCTTTCCATATCAAGCAATGTCACATCAAGTTACTTCTAGTCAAACACACAAGGTAGATTGAGTAAAAGACCTTCTAAAATGTGTAAGAGGTCTTATGGAAAGTCAAACACACAATCTTTCCATAAATGCATATGATGTGATGTTTACATTTTCTATATTAAGAAAGATAACAATGTTATGTTTAATATGAAATGTAAAGTTTAGTTATTCAAGACTTAAAACTCAAAAGATGTTTTATTATAAACAAAAGTTTATACTTTGTCATTAACAAAACTTAGCAAAGATCGTAAAATATAAATAACGTTTTTAGGCGATATTTGTATTAACAAGATAGAAATTGACTCATTGAGTTGAGATAACATCTTCATTGATCATACTACGGACTAGTAGATAAGCTAGAAAAAAAATTGGAAATTAAAATTAAAGTGCCAAAAATATAAAAGAAAACAATAAGTAATTTTGTTAAGATTGTAGTCCAACATTATTGAATTCGATATGTTGTGTTTCGTTGTCAACAAAATGTTTCTCGTCGTAAATTGTTCCACATAGCAATGTGCTTTTACGGAATCACTTAATTTGCCAATAAAATACTCTAAAGCTCATTTCTAGAAACTATTATACTCCGTAACTGAGTATAGAAAATGCAAACATTGTGACACTTCAGTGATGAACACATAAAAAACTACATCAACAACTACTATCATCATCTTCAACATCAACCCACAACCTCAACCGCCATTGGCCACCACCATCCCCCGCCTAACAACAAACCCCCATGCTACTCGAACCCGGCCACCACCGTCGCTCACGAACCACCACCGTGGCTGACGACCAACCACCTCCGTCCACCGCTGCCAACCACAACCGACAACCACCTAACCGCCGGCCTAACCCACCACCCACCACGGATCTGGTCTTATATCTACAACAACCATATCTATTTTTAAAAAATGGATTTTGATCAAAACCCTTAAAAGGGTTTATATAAAATTGGAATTTGAGAAATGGGTATGATTCAGAAATGTGAAAATACGATTAAAAATATGAATCTTGATTGATTTTTAAGAAAACCCTTAACAAGAGTTTTATAAAACTGGGTTGAAAATAATAATAATAATAATAAGTGATGGGATTATGGAAAGATTGAATCTTGCAAGAATCAAGATTGTTTATTATAGGATTTGGAAATTGGAACGTGGGTGAAGAAGATAAACTTCATTCAAAAATTAAACATAGCTACATCTTATTACTTGCTATTAGTTAAGAAATTATCTCAAAAGATTTAATACAAACAATAATAAGCTCTTTAGATGCAAAACACTAGAAAAAGAAAAGATTATAATCGGTTGATGTGGTGTGGTGTGTGAAATTGGAAGAATGACATAACAAAAAGACAAAAAAATAAATAAATAAAATAAAGTGAAACTATAAAGTACAAGTGACAAGGAATGTCAGAAAAGAAAGATGACAAAAAAAATAAAAATAAAAAAAAAAATAATAAATAAAAATAAAAAAAAAGATCGGATCAAACTGCCCTCATGTGCTGCGCATGTGAGATCGACTTAACTGAGAAATTTAACGACCGTCAGGATTTTGGACTAGCGGCGTAATAAAAACTTGATTTTAGATCAAAAAAGAAAAAATCAACGTTTTTGGATGTCGTATAAAATCTGTGACAACTATAAGGATGAACAGTGTAATTTACTCTAGAAATTATAATAGGTTGAACGTGTCAACGTGTTGACCTATTTCATTTGTTTAACACGCAACGCATTTTTGGCAAGCGGGTTAGTAGATTTTACCAAGTTATGTGAGACAACTGACATGCTTAAAAAGCCGAATCCAAACCAAATTCTTGACACACACACCTATATATCAATTCTCTTATTATTGTTATTATTAGTGGTATTATTATTACCGATTTTGTGATTTTGGTAGGTGGATTTCTATAATCAAGTTTGAATCATTTTTTGTCAAACCTAGATAGCAACTAGATGTTTTATCATTTTGCCTTTGTGTTGACATAAAAAAAATTCAAATTACTTTCTCAAGTATATATTGATTTATTAACCTTAAATATATTTTATAGAAAATTTTGCTTTATTTATGTTTAAATTTTTTTTGGTTGTTTTGATTTTAATTTAGTTTAAAACTCGGTCTTTAACTTGCAGGGATGGATACCCGCAGGTGACAGGATGTGTGTACGATTATATACACCCTTTGACAAAAAACCACAAGTTCTTTTGTTGAAAAATAACCGTTGAAGCAAGTGAAATATAAAAGATAGGTTGTGTCATAAAAACCCTCCTCATATTGTCACATAAGGAGGTTTAATCAAACCGTACGACCCGCGATGCATATCGTATAACCTGACGATGCGTGCAATGATTGAAAACCTCGTTATTTGGGTCCAAATAACTTGCCCCATAAAAGATATCCACATCTGTCGTCAATAAGTGCTCATCCCAAACCCGACTATGTTTGTGAAACTCGTAGGTTACAATAATGTTGGGTAGTTGACACCCGACAGTGAATACCATCCACTTGACCCAGTCACATCGGCCGAAATCATATAGCCACAAAACCTTTTTATCTTTTTCTTTGTTACAAATACAATAAAAAAGCTCATTTTCAATCATTATTACTCTTATGAAAATTCTGGTTTTTGACCTATCCACGCCTCCAAAAAACCTGCACACAAACACTACTACATATACAAAACACATCTTCCATAAAAACAATCCCATATTACAAACTCATCTCATGTCTCTCTGTTTTGTCGGATCATTCCCACTTAACAACCTTAATCCCCCCAAAAAAACACACCAAAAAACACCCAAAAAAACATGTTTTTGTGTCCAAAATTCTTCATCAACTTCACAACTACTTGAAAATAACTCAAATTTTTTAGTACCCAATTCACAAAACCATATTTCAAGCATACCTATCTCAAAAAATCACAGAAAAAATGATCATGAAAATAATCTTGATGATGATGATGATGATATATGGTTTTTAATGAAACAAGAAGCACAATCTGATGTTAACCAAGAACCTATTTTGTCTAGCTATTATTTTAACTCTATTTTGTCTCATGATGTTTTAGATACTGCTTTAGCTTATCATCTTTCTGTTAAGTTAGGTGATTTAAGTCTTCCTAGTGGGACCCTTTTTGATCTTTTTATAAATGTGCTTAATCAAGATCAAGATATTGCTAAATGTGTTGAAAAAGATTTAAAAGCTGTTAAGGAAAGGGACCCAGCTTGTATAAGTTATGTGCAATGTTTTTTGAATTTTAAGGGCTTTTTAGCTTGTCAAGCTCATAGGATAGCGCATAGGTTGTGGTTGCAAGATAGGAAGGTTTTAGCGCTTATTGTTCAGAATAGGGTTTCAGAGGTTTTTGCGTTGGATATACATCCGGGAGCGAGGATTGGTAGTGGGATATTGTTTGATCATGCTACGGGGTTGGTTATTGGCGAGACGGCTGTTATTGGTGATAACGTGTCGATTTTGCATAATGTGACATTGGGTGGTACTGGGAAGATGAGTGGTGATAGACATCCTAAGATTGGTGATGGTGTTTTGATTGGGGCGGGGACGTGCGTTTTGGGTAATGTTAAGATTGGTGATGGGGCGAAGATAGGGGCGGGGTCGGTTGTGTTGAGAGATGTGCCGGCTAGGACTACTGCTGTTGGGAATCCTGCTAAGTTAATTGGTCCTGTTAAGCTTGATAAGATACCTGGTCTTACTATGGATCATACTTCAGATATAAGTGAATGGTCCGATTATGTTATTTGAGAATTTTATCGTCTTTTTTAAGGTTCACTATTTGATTGGATCTCAGAAGATATCAGTTTTGTTTTTGTTTTTTGTTTTGTTTCAGTTGGAGTTAAAAGATCTTCTGATTTGTTACATTGTATATGAGTTTAATTATGTGAACTATCTCTTAGTTGTACCATCAGTTTAATGCAGATTATAATGAATAAAAGAGGATTTCAGATGTTTACGAATGTCATTTTCGTCCTGTCATAATATTTGGTTAATTGTGTATAAAAAAAAGTTGTTTTTCATGTGTAGTTCTTACTTCTTGTGTAATTTTGTCTTGCGTAATATTTGGTTTAGCGTCTCTCCCTTGTATTGGTCCCCTTATGTGATTTTGTTTCTTATGCTAGTAGTTCTGTAATAATTTGTATATCGCTTGAGATATATACTCATGCATTTATATTGTATTGACTATTGAGAGAAAATGGAGTATATCTACAAAAAGTAGCTACTGTGGTTATGAAAATTAATTGTTAGTTTCCAGTTCGGATTTCCTTGTTGTACTTTGCATATTACGTTACTTCTGGACTATATGCTTAGGTGGACTTTCTGCGTGATTTTGGTGACTGTTAAGTGACTAAAGAAACTATAGTCATCTAAAGAATACTATCTGATACTAAACTTTGATCCTGTAAAGAGTATGTCACTGGTTCTTCACATATAGAAATAATTCTTATGTTCATTGTTGATAAAAGTAACTGAACGTTTTTATTTTCAGAGTTGATCTATGTTCCAGAGTGTTCTTATATGATGCCTTTCTGCATAAATATAGCTGTATTACAATATCATCTGGTAATGAAACTGATTTCATGCTGCAATCAATTTGATCACAGCACTCTTTTATCATCGTGTGTGTGTGTGTGTGTGTCTATCTGAGAGTACATGTATACAATAGTATACAACGAAAATTCGGAACGTCGCATCTGTCCCATCACCTATTGTACCCCCGCAGATCAAATATGACCTTTCCTCATCTAGAAAAACAATAAACTGTGATAAAAGACTTAGATATTCCAAAATGATATACCACTTACCTCACAGGTTGCATATAATAAGTGGCAAGATGGGTGGGTTGGGTAACGGGTCAAAGTGAGTTGGATTGGGTTGAGTTGACCTGCAAACACATTTCTTGTTCATTTTTTGATAGTAATGCTATAGTTATGTTTACAACAGTAATGTCCTTGCAATAATAATAATCTGAATCGTTTGTTAAAATGATTTACAAGGTTGTATCCCATTAAAAATAGACTGGCTGACATTCAACTGTTTTCCCCACTTGACCCATTACCCTTTTAGCTGCATTTTATACTTTCACCCGTTTTAATTAAAGCACAACCAAAATCGACCCATTTATAAGTAGATGGGTTGAAATGGCCAACTACACTCTTCATATTCATGTTACTAAAAGTTTTAGTCTAAAACTATTGAAACAGTCACAGCAGGTCTAACTACATGGCCCCATTAAGCTTTCTTTTAAGTTCTTGGTTTCTTAAAATGCACTCTTATTCCATATGACTCAAGTCTGTATTTCACTTACTTTTTTGTTATAAAAACTATAAACATCTGCTGTTTCTATGTACATATAATAGTCTAAGAATTGCTACTCGTGTTGAGTGAAATCGAATCTAAAAAGTGCATTTGAGCATCTGATGGTCTGTACAGCAACTGTAACACGTTTTTCTCCAAACTGGCGGCTACTAGAAAGGTTAGTCCCTCCTTCTGATTGGCTGAATGGTTTTTGTGATGTATTTATCAAGTGTGGGTTTTAGAAATTACGCGACTCTTGCTGCATGTTGTCTATCTCATCTATTTCTTGTCCTAAGCCCTTGTCATGGTTTAAATAGCTACATCACTAGACATACATGCAATTCATTTTTAACAGACTACTGCATTATCCTATGAAACTGAAAGATACATTCTGACTTTCTTATATTTGTATTCTTAATCACAGTTTTCGTTTTTGTCTTTTAGCGTTGGGTATTGACATGCCCAAGAGGATCTTCTGTTGCATTTTTTGTTCCGTCTGAGACATCCACATTGTGTTAACCAATAACTTTTCAAACAAACACGTCTGCTTTGATAGTGCCAAATTATGAACACTGTTCCCCTAAAAATTAGTTATAATATATAACGAAGATGCTGCTTGTTTTCAATGATAGAAAAACCACATATAACTCAGAGCTTAGCTTCTTTTGCTATATCATAATTAGCTAAAGCTGAACCGTTCCCAGATTCAGATCCTCAATGGAGTTCACTTTTCACCCGTTCCAAATCCTTATCACATTTCTTTTTGGTTTAATGATAATGAAACTCTTGAGGCTATCCAAAACAAATCATTCAACCCCGAATTTACCTCCTGGACCAAGAAAGCTGCCTATTTTAGGAAACCTTCTTGATGTTGCAGGCCCACTCCCACACCGTACCTTGAAAAACCTGGCCCAGAAATATGGACCGCTGATGCACCTACAACTTGGAGAGAATTCCACAGTCGTCGCCTCGACAGCAGAAACTGCAAAAGAGGTTATGAAAACCCATGATATAAACTTTGCCAATCGCCCTTTTCTTCTTGCTGCACATATCATAGCCTACAAATCCACAAACATTATGTTTTCACCCTATGGAGATTATTGGCGACAACTCAGAAGGATTTGCAATACAGAACTTTTAAGTGCAAAACATGTTCAATCACTTAAACCGATAAGGGAAGAAGAAGTATCTCAGTTCATCCACACAATCTCTAAACAGTCGGGATCCCCGATGGATCTCAGTGAACATATCTATGCACTTACATACGGGATCACTACAAGATCAGTCTTTGGAAAGAAGTTAAAACATCAAGAAGCACTGATATCGCTTATCGATGAAGCCATTGCCTTATCTGGTGGATTTACTCTTCCTGATCTCTATCCTTCTTCTAAACTTCTCACCTATCTTAGTGGGCTTAGGCCCAAACTTGAAAAGATTCATTATAGAATTGATCAAATGTTAGAAGAAATTATTCACGAGCACAAAGCACATGAAGTAGGAAAAGAAGACGGGAATACTCATCTATTGGTGGACACTCTTCTGAAAGTCAAGGAGCATGGCAGCCTTGAAATTCCCTTGACCATGGACAATATCAAAGCAATTATCTTGGTAAGTATTTTTATTGTTATATATTTTATTTCTAAATTCAAAAGTTATTTGAATAGTCGTTATTTACCTCTCAGGATGTATTATCTGCTGGTAGTGATACATCTTCCACAGTCATAGAATGGGCGATGTCAGAGCTGCTGAAGAACTCAGGAATAATGGAAAAGGCACAGACTGAAGTTAGACGGGTTTTCAACACAAAAGCGACGGTTGATGAAACAGGCATCCAATCGTTAGATTTCTTAAAGGCGGTGATTAAAGAAACATTAAGATTACACTCTCCGGCACCTTTAATGCTTCCAATGGAAAACAAGGAAAAATGTGAGATCAATGGATATGATATTCCAGAAAAGACTAAAATGATTGTGAATGTGTGGGCGATTGGTAGAGATCCAAAGTATTGGAAAGATCCTGAAAGATTTGATCCAGAAAGATTCTTGAATACCTCGATGGATTTTAGAGGAGGTGACTTTGAATACATCCCGTTCGGTGCTGGAAGGAGAATATGTCCAGGAATATCGTTTGGATTAGCCAATCTCGAGCTTCCACTTGCTTCTTTACTTTACCACTTTGACTGGAAACTAGCTGATAGTACCATCAAGAGTGAAGATCTTGACATGATTGAATCTTTTGGTGCTACTGTTAAAAGAAAAAATGTCCTGAAACTTATTCCAACCGTCCTTTTTCCTACGCCTGCTTAGTAAATGCCGTAAGATGGGGTGTTTTTTTTCCTTGTTTGTTTTGTTCTGTGGTAAAAGCCTTGTGTTTTTTATCTTATAAAAAAAACTGCATAGCCATGGTGTATTAGATTCAACTCCTTTTCCCGTCCCTCATTGTAACAATAGAATAACACGACTATGGGCTTGATAGGGTTGATTGTAGAGAAGAAAGAAACTATTATTGTCTTCTATTTTATTTTTTTATAATTTTGTTGATGTTGTACAAATTTATGTGGTGTTGCATCCTTAAAATGTCTTTCTTGCATAAAATATGTCTGTTTTGTGAATTATTGCATCCTTAACTTGTCCTCCAATGGCACTTTTGGTGAAACTAGGATTAATGATGAAATTTCGTTGCCATATGCCAAAGCAAGTATATTTAGTTCTTTATGGACCTTTTTTTTTTTTTTTTTCAGAATCTGTTTGAGTTGCCTAAATATCTTTCAAAATTGCAGCAGAAACAATACGAGGACAAACAATCATCAGGAGCTTTGTTTATCAAGGTAGATTTAAGGACCCAAACATTAAAGTTATGGTAATTTTTATAGGCAAAGGTTCCACGCTGCAGCTGCTATGCAGTCCCTGGCATATGTTTAGACTTTGAGTCCTATGTTGCGTTTGCAGGTTTCTTGAGTACCTTTACTTCCATTCCAAATGGAACCATAAATCCAAGTGCATAGAGCTTATGTATTTCTTGTATGAAAATAAAATCAAAGAATACATTGTCTTCTCAAGGTATTTCGGGCTTTCACCAGCTACATATGATCTTACTTTAAACCTGTTGGAAGGATTGGCGATATGGAAGCCTACTGACCACAAAAATGGCATTATTACATTTAAAATAATATTTCTGCTGTTTTTAAATATTCGAATCTTTCTGTATAAATCTGTATTACATGTGAAGTTTGACGTAGGCTCTTGATAAATGCCATCTTGGAGATGAAATTAGGACAAAAAACGGAAGCTTGACTCATCAGGTCGGTGCCAATAATACTGTTATTGTAGTTACTTAGGTTTGTTTGTTTTATTAGTAAACTTACGACATCAGATAAACCGGAGCATGGTCGAATACAAACACTCATCCTGTGCACAAGAAAAAAAAGATTTTGGAGATGATAACCGAACACTTTAAAAGGTTGCACATTGTATCACCTCTGTACTTGTAGTGACATGGTTATTGATTCTGATTCTAGTTTTGCAAATGTAACAAGGTTATAAAATGTTTTTATTTGAAGCTAGTATAAGAACAAAATACAGCTATTTAAGTTCGTCAAAATATCAAATCGTGGGGTGTTTTGATTAGTTAAACTTAAAAAATAAAAATCATTAGCCTATGGACCTCAATAGTCTACTTTTTTATTGTTACAAAGATTAAATAACTCGACCCTGCCTATGCGACTGTCAATACTGTCTACCAAGCTTCAAGGTCTACTTAGCGTCACAAATCATCGTTGCCATGTGTCTAAAAAGAATTAATTAAACAGTGAGCGAGTGTGACGCAAATTTGACTAGATCTCGAGGTTTTACCTAACGTTTACTATTCTATAGTTTAACCACAAAAAATACGAGTGATTTAGTGGCAAAAAACTTGTGACTATAATCACTAAATGCGAGAGGTTTTAAGTTCATTGCTTGTTATGTGCAACAATCTTAAAGTGGTCGCTAAACTCTTGAAACGAGAGAGCTTTACCCGATTTGAGTTTGTGTGACAGTGATTCAAACGTCAAGAATTAACCGGTTAAAAGATAAGAAACCACAATTAACCCAAAAAGTTAAAAAAAATAAAATAAAAATAATAATAAAATTGAAAGGTACATTTTATATGTCAGTTATGTATTGATTTGTTGAAAGAACCTTCTTTCTCAGTTATCAGTAAGTAGATCATTATTTAAAAGTACACAACATTTATATTTTTAAAATATATATTTTTATATTAAAAACTTTATAAATTAATACTCGGTTAATTAATTAAAACTGTAAAATAATATTTTTTCAAATTTCGATTCATTAATTTATAGATAAATTAATATAGATTTAATTAATACATCTTTTAATTAATAAATTTAAATGATACCCTGGGTATTAATTTAGAGAGTTTATATATGGGTTTGACCTCGAAAGCTTTATGGTCGATAGATAACAAGTGTACACATTTCTATATTAAGATATTTCAAAATAAGTTTATGCTTTTTATTTTAACTAATGAGAGGAGGTTTTAGTGAGAAAAGATAATATTTGATTAATAGAGAGTTTAGTTAATGATACGTGAATGGATCCACTAAGAAGAGAAAATAAAATAAGAAGAACGAGAAATTTTTGTAGCCACACATTTCAAATGAATAAGGAGAATTTCATGGGAGATGCATCTTATTTTATAGGTGCATCTGAAATGTGCGGCTGTAGTTACTTTTCATTCTTCTCATTCTACTTTTATTTCTCATTTGATATTTACTCTCGGTTAATGGAGTGAGACAAAAACCAAACAATATTAAAATGTATTGAAATGGGGGTTATAAAGGTCATTTGAAGAGGTGCCACTTGCATTTAACTTGTTACAGCAAAAAAGAAAAAGGGAGAGGGTTTGGTGTGGGTTGGGTTGCGTGGAACCAGAGACGGACGGACGGAGATGATGAAGAAGAACCAAACACATGAACCACTTCAACACTAACCTTATTAATAATATTCACTAACATCAAAAACCCATTTTCTACATCTTTTTATATCTGTCTCGATTGTTTTACTTTTCATATGGATATTGTACCACTTGAAGCATGTTCGTTTTGGTCATTAGATAGAACAACAACACTACCTAAACCCTGTCTTTTTAGATTACCAACAATAATAAGAACAAGACAAAAACACCCTTGTAAAATACATTGTACTGTTGTGGGGCCCACAAGATTCGTAGGAACTCATAACAACAAGAATATTATTATTCCTAGATTAAGAGCATCATCTGTTTGTGTTAAAAGCAGCAGCAGCAGTCAAAATAATGTTGTTGTGGGGGGTTTTGATTTTGTTGAGGTTTTAGTTAAGAAAGGTTTGGTTTTGGCTGCTGTTTGTTGTGGGGTTTTTTTAGTGCTGGGGTGCAATAATAAGGCTGCTGTTGCGGTTGCGTCTGAAGGGGTATTGAATGGTGGAGGAGGAAACTATGTGACTGCCGGTTTAGACCAGATTAAGGTTTCGTTTGTTAATTCGTTACCAAAGATTTTGATGGTACTTAAGGTTTTCAAAGAACAAGGTTTGATTTTGGCTGCTCTTCTTGGGCTTTCCGCGTTTTTCTCTATGGCCGAGACTTCCATCACTACCCTTTGGCCTTGGAAGGTATTATTTGTTATCATCTTTATTTTTTTAAGTCTCTTAATATTCTCGGTTATTGTCACGTCTTAGGAGACTAATAATCTATATGAATTTGTGCAAAAAGCCCATAGAATAAATAGCATGCATACCAAGATCGTGAAGATGATATCCAATGATATCTTAGGGGGTGTTTTGGATTGACTTTTTGAGGAAGCTATCTGATATTGCATTTGCTAATGTGAATAATCCGAAAGCAGTGTTTCGCAAAGCTTTTGGGAAAAGTGAATATTTGTGTTTTCGTACACACAAAACACACTTTCTCAAACGCATAATCTGTTATGAAAATGCAATTCCAAACACCCTAAAATATGAAAGCAAAAGTCAATTAACTTATTTTTTTAGTGATATGAATCATGGAGAGTATGTGCATTAGGATGGATTGCAGATTCATGCAATTTTTTTAATCTTAACTATTATAGGATAAGGACCATAATACTTTGTTAAAAGTTTGTGTTGGCTTCAATTTTCACTAAAGATTGTCTATAAGGCTGTAGTTTGAGATAGACTCTAATATTTCTCAGACGTATAGCTACTCGCCAATTGTATCAGCCTGTATGGGAACTTAATTGTATTCTCGTTAGCTGTGAGAGTTTGGGTAGATAAGGCATGTGAGTGGGTGGTGTTTGATCATATATAATTTGGTATGCGTGACTTGTATGTTAGTTTCTAACTTTCTATAAAAGCTAAAGGGAAGCCTTTTTGCCACTCTGTAGGTTGACCCAGTTAAGGGTGATAGTAAATCCTTGCACATATTCTGCTCGTTAATCTTAGATTGCTTGTAATTTGTTTTAGATGATGTTAATGAACACCTTAATTCAGTTGAAAATAGTTGACTTTAGAAACCCGTGTAGTTTTTTTATATGATCTAGGAACATGTGTTTAATCCATGTATAAGTGCAACAATTGTGCACGCCTAGTCAGTTTGTCAAAAACAACTGAAATGACATCCTTGCCTCCTAATTTCAGAAGTCTCTCAATGTAATACGTAGCTATGTCCTCCCAAACATTCTCTGATATGGGTAGTTGAAGTGATGCATGCTACCACAGCAGCTTCGAATTTATGCAAACAACACAGTCTTTAATGTATTTACTCACTTCTTGCCTCCTTATAGCATCTCCAATGCATAAGAGTCTTTTTGTCTTATCTTTTTGTTAGTAATGTCATTACTGGAAGCTATGGTTAAAAAACATCTCCAATGCAAAATAAGCTTTGAAAAGCTTATTCCTCTCTAAACTTTCCATCTCAACCGCATGGTAAACTTCTAGCTATTGCCTAAAGTCTTTTTACTCAGATGCATTCAAGCTTTTTTTAAGTAGCAAGTCATTAATAACTTCACCACTTGTCCACTCTTCCCCAGTCAGGTTCTACAGGTAGAAATGACCAGCTGTAACACCTCACCATTGGTGACTTTTGAAAGTACATCAACCCCTTCGATCTTGACTCCCTTCTCGTAGCTAATCTCATAATCAAAGCCAGGTAGTATTCAAAGCCACTTCTTTTGACCAGCATGTCATTAATAATCATCAACATGAATTTTCGCTCACCATTATCGCTAGCTCTCCTTAGGCCATTTCCAACCATCTCCAATTTTTTATCTTCAAATATGGAAAAAAAAAAGAGAGCATCACATCAGAATATTTTTTTCCTCAAAAGTATTTATCTCCAAACATCCACTCCAAAGTCTCTACTTAAAATTTTTAGATTGCATAGATATCAAAGATAATCAAAAAATATATTTGCCACTCTCACCAGTCACCATTGTAGATCCCCTCTCTGCATTTTCCACCTACCTTAATTGCTAAGGCAGTATTCATGAAGTTGTGGGATACTCCCGGTTATCCAGTAGTATCTGAAATTTTCTGTTTCCAGGGTGCCCTGTTCCCCTCAAGTCCAGTACATATTATCCTAACAATAGGCATTCCATCCTAAGACTTCAAGGTTTCTTTGCCAATGAGGTCCATACTATTCTTTTCTCCTTTTTAGGTTTTTAGAACAACAATCAGGTCATTTGTTGTGATAACCCAGAGATAAGATCAATTAATCATAGAAATGCATCTAACATTTGCAGCAATCCTAAGCCCATTTTATCGATTAAGGCAATCAAGTTGACTAGCAAAGTCCTCTTAACATTGTATCGAACATGACCTCTAATCCTTTAGCCTCATCTGCCTGGACTGACTCACTCTGTTGTCTTGGTTCGTGGCCATGTTTCAAGTAATCACAATGATTTGGGCGTACTCAGTTAATTTGAATGGCTAATGGGGAGGAGAATAGCTCATGGAGATAACCAGAGAACCAATTATAGGGAACGATAAACATAGTTTGCTAGGAGAAATGTAATTTTGTTCATTGGCGTTACTGGTAATTATATTAGTGTCTGTTCTTATTGTAGTCATTCACGTACTTCTCATGAGTTCTATAATGATACATGAATCTATATAGCAAGAAGATGAATGTCTTCTTTTTAATCCCTAAGTTTTAAACTCTTATTTTGCTCATATTTATCCAGGTTCGAGAGTTGGCTGAGAAAGAGTCTGAGAATGGTGTGTTCAAAATGCTGCGCAATGATGTTACTCGCTTCTTGACAACCATACTTATTGGCACCACGTACTTTTCTCTCTTCTGTCACTTTTAGTTGCTCTTATTTTCTGCAATGATAATTGGTATTATGTTTATGATTGATACTTTTTTTACACATCTCTTTAGTGTTGTGAATATTGGAGCGACAGCGCTAGTCACTGAAGCTGCAACCACAATTTTTGGGGAAGCAGGTGTCAGTGCAGCCACTGGAGTAATGACGGTATGTCCAAATAACCACCAAAAGCTATTTACCATTATACGAGGTTTTTTTAACTAAGATAATAATCATTTTTCGTTATATAAATTATATACCAGGTTGCCGTGTTGCTTCTCACTGAAATAACTCCAAAAAGTATAGCTGTTCATAATGCCACAGAGGTTGCAAGAGTTGTGGTACGCTGACAACACTAAAATTTTAATATAATAAAAATGGGTATTTCTCACTGGTTTTGGTGTTTTAAGGACTTTACCTGACAAGTTGTTCTGTCATTGCTTCTAGGTCAGGCCGATTGCATGGCTTTCATTAGTCTTGTATCCTGTTGGAAGAGTTGTAACATATCTCTCAATGGGAATGCTCAAGCTGCTTGGTCTTAAAGGAAGAAGGTATGTTTCACAGCTATATATTGTTAGAGATGTTCAATTAGTTTTTAGTAAAATTTTGCAGCTGTGCTAAACACATATATTTGAGTTGACATCATGCTGTGCTGTATTGATGCCTTAAAAGATTTTCATATTTCCTTTTTTTACATACTTGAAGCTAGTTATTATTGTGCACAGAGGTTTATACATTTTTTTCCTTCTATTTGAAACTGGTTTAAAATTAAAAAGCGGTTGGAACTAATATAGTGGAACTGTGGAAGCAATTACCTAGATGAGTGCAACCTCTGTTGGTAGACTGCTCATTAATCAATTTCATAGGCTGGATGATGATGTATAAATGTCTAATCTCTTTTGTGACTCTGCAAATCAATCTAGACTGATGATAAAATCACTTAGATATTTCTGGCTGCAATAACCTTTTGAATTTAGTGTAACAAGTTCATGTATTATATTTAGATTATGTTTTTCAGCCTTGTTCTGGTTCATGTAAGCAGATAATGCTTTGTCATTTTAAGTTTTTCCATTTCTTACAAATTTTATCTCTGCTAGTGAGCCGTATGTTACTGAGGATGAACTAAAGTTGATGCTACGAGGAGCTGAACTAAGTGGGGCCATAGAAGAGGAAGAACAGGTATATACCATTACTTTTGGACTTATGCTGTTATTAAACTTAAGGCAAAAAAATTACAAGCCATTATCACTCAGTGGTGCAGTACCATCCTAGATGTGATTTATTTATCTAATAACAAGATAGTGATTAAAATTGATTATGAGACATGTTCGCGAGGTTAATGTTGGTTCGATAAAAGAGTAATAGTTTGTGAAAGTTTTTTTGCAGGATATGATTGAAAATGTTTTAGAAATAAAAGACACTTACGTTCGAGAGGTTATGACACCATTAGTTGATGTTGTGGCCAGTGATTCTAGTGCAACACTCATCGATTTCCATGCCTTATGGGTGACTCATCAGTATTCAAGGTATGTTGTACTTGTATTAAGTTAAAATGCATTTAAGGATGTGCTAAAAACACGCTGACATGTCACAGGGTACCAGTTTTTGAGCAACGTGTTGATAATATAGTAGGTATCGCATATGCAATGGATCTATTAGACTATGTTCAGAAGGTTAGAAATTACAAAAAGCTAGCTTTTTATAATTTGTTTTAAAGCTTATTGTTATGTAACTTAGAGAGTCTTGTTTAATGCTTATGTACTGTTTTGAAGGGAGATCTGCTAGAAACTACCACTGTGGGGGATATGGCTCATAAACCGGCTTACTTTGTGCCTGGTATTTTTATTGATTCAATTGAACGATGTGTTTGATATTGGTTTGATGGTTAGTAATAATGACTGTTGGAAACAAAATGCAGATTCCATGTCAGTGTGGAATCTTCTTAGAGAGTTCCGCATCAGGAAGGTACACATGGCTGTTGTCCTGAACGAATACGGTGGAACAGTTGGAGTACGTATGCACCCTTTCTTTGGATAATCCCATGTATATTAATGGTTTTTACTTAACTATGATACATATTTGTCTGATGCTTGCATTTACAGATTGTAACGCTGGAAGATGTGGTTGAAGAAATTGTTGGTGAAATTTTTGATGAAAATGATTCGAAAGTAAGCTGTTTCTAAGGATGACTATAATCTTTGTTGGTGTTTAGGTTGTAATTCTGATTAAAAAGTATCTATTTTTGGTTATTAAAGGAGGAAATAGAGAAAAAGACTGGGTATATCGTAATGCGGGCTGAAGGAATTTATGATGTGGATGCAAACACATCTATTGACCAGCTTTCCGAAGATCTCAACATAAAGATGCCAGAGGTATCTTATTTTTAATCAATTTAGGCTCGCTTTAAATACTTACAAGCCTCAGGTAAATTTGTCAATTAAAATCAGAGGTCTGAAGTTTGGGTTCTTTGTAAATTTGCATGTCTAGTTGCACCACCCACGATGCTAAAAGGGAAACGGGTCAAATGGGTTGAACTTGTCACTCAGGGTGAAAGACTCTAAAAGTCTACTTTTAATACATATAGCCTCCAAAATTGTGTTTACTCAAAGATTTTAGAATTATAATTAGGATAATTAAAGAATTATCTTTGTAATTATAGTCTCTGTGTCAATTTACGATAATGGACAAAAACTCTGTTAAGTCAACCCATAGTTGTCAAAAGCGAATGCGATTGCAAGGCACAAAGACCCAAAATCTCGCCTAGGCGAGAGGCGCATAAAAAGCGCGGGCCCGAAAAAAAAAAGCGCAGGGTTGCAATAAACTTTGATTTTGATTCATTTTGTGTTTCTGGTTAGATTCTAGGGTTGCAATAAGATTCACACTGCATTCTAACACTATCCCACTAACTTAATTGGATTAAAACACTCTAAATCAAAAAATCCCAAATCGTACCATGAACCCTAATTTCCAAAATCAAACCAAACGTGTTTCTGGGTATGATTCGATCCTTGTATCATGTTTATAACATGATTCCGACCAAAACCCACCCATTTAATCACACTCCTAGCCCCAAATCGTCGCTTTAAATGTCTGTGAGCCTGAGCCTAGGGTTTTGGGCGCTGTGGGCCCACCTTGCCGTCGCGTGTCGCCTAGGCGCACAAGGCGCTCGCTTTTGACAACTATGAGTCAACCCAACACGACCCATCCTGTGGCCAGTTCTGACTGAAAATGAACTGTTCCAAGCAGAACTCGTTACCCATCCACCTCTTGCTGCTTATGGGCTATACTATGCATGATGGATGATTGTTACTTTATCTGATATTGGTTTCAGCTAATTACCATTTTTTTTGTTTACATCTGTATTGACATGACAGGGTCATCAATATGAAACAGTGTCGGGTTTTGTCTGTGAGGCATTTGGATATATCCCCAAAACAGGTGAAAGTATAAAGGTGGTACTTGAGAAGGAAGAAGATCATGACGAGTATACTGAAGAAGACGGTGATCGTCAAAATCCCAAAGAAAAAGAAAAGAACCAAGTTTTCAAAATAGAGGTATGTTTGCTGTCTTAACCTTTGTTATTTGGTACTGTGTAACCAAGTAGTATGAGAATTAATCTTTGTTGTATGGTGGTGGCAGATATTAGCAGGAAACGCAAGAAAGGTTGGTTCAGTGAGGTTTGAACGTGTGACGCATGAGGAAGAAACGACAGAAGATGTGAGGAAACTAGTTCCAAAATTAATGAAAAGGAAATGGGATGGTGATGACGACATTGATAATGAGAATGGAAGCATTAGGATTGAGGATGATAACCATTCAATTCCACACCATGAGCTCAAACAGGAAGATTAAAAAAATAAACGCTTTAAAATTTTGAAATGCTAAGCAGGCACATTGTAGATGTAGAAATTCGTGGGATTTGGGTTGAAAGTAATAAAAAGGTGTTAGAGGAGGACATGTTTGTTTTCCAGTTGGTTACGGAAGAAAAAAAAATGAAATACAAGGCAAAGCTTATTGAAAAATGAAAAAAGAAAAAAGTAGTTCAGGTACTCATTGGAAAATTGATGACATCTGAATTTAGTATATGCAGAGTTCATTTGTTTTAAACATTTACACATGTCTGATATGAGATTTGTACCTACGACCTTTGGTTGAAGGGACACTTTTGGTATCGATTAGATCAAACTCTGGTTGGTTTCATACATTGATAGCAGTTGCATACCAAAATGAGTTTTGTTATTGCGAAGCATCAACTCACCTTTAACCATATTTGCATATGTATAACAAATGACATTGATGAAAAATGAATTCATTTATATTCAAATGATCTATTTTGGAAATTTAACTTGTTTTGATTCTTCACTTTGGTTATTATCATGAAACTTGTTGGTGCGCACGTAGAGAAGCTTTTGATTCGAAAGTTATGAAGGAAGAGGTAGTCAAGATGATTCAGAAGGAACAAAAGGACAGCTTGTCCAGAAAGAAGAGCAAGTGCTTATGGAGGAGCACTTGTGCCTTGTATATTGCTAGCAGCAATAAGTTTTGAGCTACTTGTATTCTAATGTGGTAGATTTTGAAATACTTTTTAAAAAGGTTATAAATAGCACAAGGCATGGCGTAGCGGCACACCAAGCCTCCCGCCTTATCAGCCAAGACGAAACTTTTGCATTTTTAAGACGTGACATAAGACGACACAAAATATGAAAATATTTATATATTTACATCATATTTTATATATATCTGGTTTACAAAAAACGTTGTACATAATGAATAAGGTTAAGAAACTATCCTTACATGTAATATTCTTCATTAAAAATAGAAAAAGAAAAAAAATTGGAGTTGAATGAAGAAAACCCGCCATGGCTCACGCCTTCGACCTTATCGCGCCTTTTCCTGCTTCATCTCACGCCACGCCTAACGTCAACACCTTGATCTACGTTATAAGCTTTTTAGAAACTAAATATTTAGTTCCGTTTAAGTATGAGATAAACAAAGATAGACAAAATTACACAGATGGTCCCTGTGGTTTACTCGGATTACAAGTTTAGTCCCTAAGTCGAAATAAGTACACCAGAGAGACTTAATTTTGAAACTTGTCACCCATTTAGTCCCTAATTTGGATGGGCCGTTAGTTTATCCATTAAGTTATTTGCACTGTTAGTCCTCCGTTAATATTTTTTTCACCGTTAGTCCTCATTTTCTAAAAAAAGTCCTCATTTGCACCGTTAGTCCCTCCGTTAATATTTTGCACCGTTGTCAATCTTTTTACGTTTTCGTCCATTTTTTAACGTTCTCGTCCGTTTTTTAACGTATTCGTCCATTTTTTTTACGTTTTTGTCAATCTTTTTACGTTTTCGTCCATTTTTCTATGTTCTCGTCCGTTTTTTTAATATTTTCGTCCAATTTTTTACGTTTTCATCTACTTTTTTACATTTTCATCCATTTTTTACGTTTTCATCTGCTTTTTTACATTTTCGTCCATTTTTTTACGTTTTCGTCCATTTTTTTACGTTTTCGTCCATTTTTTTACGTTTTCGTCTGTTTTCTTATGTTTTTATCCGCTTTCGCCCTTTTTTTATGTTTTCGCCTATTTTTTTGTGATTAGGTAAGTATACTAAAAGAAAAGTTGACATTCGATAAAAATATTCTGTGTCGATTTTAAATCACGATTTTGACCCCTTTTTGGCGAAAAATGTAAAAATTGACAAAAACAGATAAAAAAGTGAGAAAAACGGACGAAAACGTAAAGATGTTCATATAGTTTTCTCTTCTAAGACATATACACTGGCTGGTGAGGCCGGAATTATAACGAACGAAAATGGCTTAAGTTTTGGTAGTAAACAGCCATTGTTTTGCATTTTTCAGGTTAAAATCTCGTGAGTCTTGATATAAAACATCATTCCGGAAAACTTTTGTGTATTACACTTTTGATGATTCTGAACAGCAAGTGGTCAAAATCGTGATTTAAAATTGATACAAAAATATTTTTATCAAATGTCAAGTTTTCTTTTAGAATACTTACCTAATAAAAAAAAACGTCAAAAACGTTAAAAAAATGGATGAAAACGTAAAAAGATTGACAAAAACGTAAAAAAAAAATAGATGAAAACGTTAAAAAAACGGAAGGGAACGTAAAAAAATGGAAGAAAACGTAAAAAGATTGACAAAAATGTAAAAAAATTGACGAAAACGTTAAAAAAAACAGACGAGAACGTTAAAAAATGGACGAAAACGTAAAAAGATTGACAACGGTGCAAAATATTAACAGAGGGACTGACGATGCAAAAAATGAGGACTTTTTTAGAAAATGAGGACTAACGGTGCAAAAAATATTAACGGAGGACTAACAGTGCAAATAACTTAACGGATAAACTAACGGCCGATCCAAATTAGGGACTAAATGGGTGACAAGTTTCAAAATTAGGTCTCTCTGGTGTACTTATTTCGACTTAGGAACTAAACTTGCAATCCGAGTAAACCACATGGACCATCCTGTAATTTTGTCACAAAGATATACTCCGTAATAGTTACAAAATGAAGATAGTCCAAGGGACAAAACAATTAACTCAAAAATTTGACACCACATACTGACATACAAAAGGAAAACAACCAAGTGTCTCTCCTTCCATTAACAAAAATGAGAGCAGCACAAAGCTGCTAGTACATGTAATAAAAAACACAAAATCAACCAAACATGCAAAAATCATACATCAGAAAGTAATAACATCAGGCTTACAAACCAACATTGCAATCTGCAAAAACCTTATAACCTTTTATTTTTCATGCCATTTATATAACTCTGCCAACTTACTTTTTAAATCTTATCAAAACCCATTAGACATAACATTATGGAACACTTTACTTTCTAATTATACTAAAATTTACATGTTTGATGAAGCTATACAAGTTTATAAAAACTTAACTACTATTATGAAACCTGATGGTTTATTCTGTAGAATGAAATTTCATCAATAAGAATTAATTAAAAGTAAATAAATATAAAGAAGGAGTCTTTATGTCGCGTTACATACATACCCTACTACCCTAGTGTTTTAAAAGCTTGTAGTGGGTTAAAGGATGGTAATTTAGGTAAAAAGATTCATACCCATTTGGTTAAAAATGGGTTTGAGTCGGATGTTGTCGTTATGAGCTCGTTATTTGGTATGTATGCAAAATGTGGGATGTTTTGGGTGGCGATGAAGGTGTTTGATGAAATGCCTGAGATAGATGTGGGCTGTTGGAATACGGTTATTTCGTGTTATTTACATGATGGGAAGTTTGCAAAAGCGTTGGAGTTGTTTGGGGAGATGAGGGATTGTGGTTTTGAGTGTGATTCTGTGACGTACACGACTGTTATTTCGGTGTGTGCTAAGGTTATGGATGTTGAGAGAGGGAAGGAGGTTCATGATGAGGCGGTGAGAAATGGGTTTGGTTCGGATGGGTTTGTTCAAGCTGCTTTGGTTGATATGTATGGTAAATGTGGCTGTTTGGATTTGGCTGTTCAAGTTTTTGAGGAAATCAGAGTCAAGAGTTTGGTTTCGTGGAACTCCATGATTGCAGGATATGGTTTGAGAGGTGATAGCAAATCGTGCATTGATCTTTTATCGAGGATGAATAGAGATGGAATTAGACCGAATTCCACAAGCTTAAGCAGTTCATTGATGGCGTTTTCTAAATCAGCTAACTTGAAACATGGCAAGTTTATTCATGGGTACATAATAAAAAACGATAAAGTTTGATATCTTTATGTACACCTCGTTGGTTGATGTTTACTTTAAATGTGGAAACACTTCATCAGCCGAATACATCTTCAAAAAAATGCCTAAAACAAACGTTGTAGAATGGAACTTAATGATTTCTGGATATGTAGCAGCAGGGTCATATCTTGAATCTCTTGGCATTTACAATGACATGAACGCAGCAGGCATAAAACCTGATGCCATCACGTTTACCAGCATATTGGCAGCATGTTCGCAACTTGGAGCACTAGAACGGGGTAAGGAGATTCACAAATGTATCATTGAAGGGAAATTTGAATCAAATGAGATAGTCATGGGGGCACTTTTGGACATGTACACTAAATGTGGCGCTGTGGATGAAGCTCAACAAGTTTTTAGTCAATTACCTGAAAGAGATTTAATTTCATGGACTACTATGATGACAGCGTATGGGTCACATGGACGGGCTTTTAAAGCACTTAAACTTTTCCAAGAAATGCAGGATTTTAATATTAAACCAGATAGAGTTGTGTTTTTAGGAGTGATTTCGACATGTAGTCATGCAGGATTAGTTAAAGAAGGGTGTTATTATTTTAATCAAATGGTTAATGATTATAGTATTAAACATTGCAGATTACTCATGCTTAGTGGATCTCCTTGGTCGTGCCAGAAGATTACACGAGGCTTATGCAATTCTGCAAGGAAATGCAAGCATCCGAGAGGACGTTGAGCTTTTGAGCACATTATTTCCGGCTTGCCATATACACGGTGATTTAGAATTGGGTGAGAAAATCGGGTGTTTGCTTGTTGATAAGACTCCTGATGATCCGTCAATGTATATTGTGTTGGCTAATATGTACGCGTCACTCAAGAAATGGGATGAGGCAAGAAAAGTGAGGTTGAAGATGAAAGAGCTTGGATTAAGAAAGAATCCTGGTTGTACTTGGATTGAAATTGATAAAAAGATTGTACCATTTTTGGTGGAAGACAAATCGATCCCTCAAGCAGGTTTCGTGTATCAGTGTTTGTCAGTTCTTGCTGGTCATATGAACAAGGATGAGCTTTTGTTTGATAAGACTATATCAAACATGTAGGTGTTAGCCTTGCTTGGGCATCTCCCGTGTCAGAAGACGAGGTGCCTCCGGTTGGAGGATCTACTCTCATACTAGTTTAGGTAGGTTTGGATTTTGGAAGCACTTTATGCATTTTTATTAGAGCGATGTGTCTTACAACAGCTGGTTACAAGACAGCCAATCTACTCTTCCGTAAAATGCATTTGTGCATTTTTTGTGCCCCTATGTCTCTCTTTGATGCTACCCAAACTGGCCAACTGGCCGCATTCTAAACAGAGTAAGTCAGTGTTTTCTAACTGTATTCTAGTTGGTGATTGAAAGGAACCTCTTAGTCAAATTCTCTTCATCGCCATACAGGCATCGACATATCAAAGTGCAGTTGACTTGACTATTCCAGAGGTATCTCAACATAAAAATGCCAGAGGTATCTTTATTTTTAATCAATTTCGACTCGCTTTATATGCTTACGAGCCTCAAGTAAATTGGTCAAATAAAATCCAAGGTCTCAAGTTTGGGTTTGCATGTCTATTTGCACCACCCACGATGCTAAAAGAGAAACGGGTCAAATGGGTTGAACTTGTCACACAGGGTCTACTTTTAACACATATAGCCTCCAAAATTGTGTTTACTCAAAGATTTTAGAATTATCATTATGATAATTAAAGAATTATCTTTGTAATAATAGTCTATGTAAACATATACAATGCATTAATTTTTCGATAATGGACAAAAACTTTATAAAGGCAGCCCAACACAACCCATCCTGTGGCCAGTTCTGACTGAAAATGAACTGTTCCAAGCATAACTCGTTACCCATCCACCCATCTTGATGCCTATGGGTTATACTATGCGTGATGGATGATTGTTACTTTACTGCTATTGGTTTCAGCCAGTTACCATTTTTTGTATTAACCTTCTGTATATACATCTGTTTTGATATGACAGGGTCATCAATATGAAACAGTGTCAGGGTTTGTCTGCGAGCCATTTGTATAAATCCCCAAAACAGGTGAAAGCATTAAGGTGGTAATTGAGGATCATGACGAGTATAACCCAAAGAAAAAGAAAAAGAAAAGAACCAAAATCCCAAAGAAAAAGAAAAAAACCAAGTTTTTAAAATAGAGGTATGTTTGTCATGTCAGCCTTTGTTATTTATTTATAGTATCGTACAACTTGGCCGCCTGAGAATAAGTTTGTGTCTGTATGGTGTGTAGATATTAGCAGGAAATGCAAGGTTGGTGCAGTGAGGTTTGACGTGTGACGCATGAGGAAGAAACGACAAAAGACATGAAGAAACTAGTTCCAAAATTAATGAAAAGGAAGTGAGGTGGTGATGACGATATTGATAATGAGAATGGAAGAATTATGATTGAGGATGATAACCATGCAATCCCACACCATGAACTCAAACAAGAAGATTAAAATAACGCTTAAATTTTTTTGAAATGCAAAGCAGGCACATTGTAGATGTAGCAATTCGTGGGATTTGGGTTGAAAGTAATAAAAAAGGTGTTAAGAGGAGGACATGTTTGTTTTCCAGTTGGTTACTGAAAAAAGAAAAAAGAAGTTCAGGTATTCTTTGGAAAATCTGTGACATTTTAATTTAGTCCTTGCAGACATTTCTTTTAAACGTTAAACATTTACACGTCTGATATGAGATTTGAATCTACGACCTTTGGTTGAAGGGATGCTTTTGGTATCGCTTAGATTAGACTCTCGATGGTTTCATACATTGATAGTACTTGCAAACAGTAATTTTGTTATGTAAATAAGTCATGTATTTAGCATGTGAAGCATCAACTCATCTTTAACCATATTTGCATATTATTTCGTTACAAGCAGTCTTACTAACTTGTAGCCTTTACTCTTTACTAATGGTGTCTGATAATCATAAAAAATGAATTAAAGAATGGAAAGTATTTCATTTATATTCGGGGTGTGTTTGGTAGAGAGAATTTCAGAGAATAGAAATGAAGTAGAGAATAGAAATTGAGAGAATAGAAATCAGTAGAGAATTTTGTTCAATTCTAATGTTTGGTAACAACAGAGACTTGACCCGGGAAATGAAAAAAAAAAAAAAATTGATTTAAATTTTTTTTTTTTTTTCTAAATAACAATTCTAAAAAAAATATATTTAAAAAAAATATTTTTTTTAAATTATATTTTTTTAAAAATTATTTTTTTTAAATTTATTTTTTATAAAAATTATTTAAACAAATATATTTTGTCTAAACAACAATTCTAAAAAATATATATTTAAAAAATATTTAAATTATATTTTTTTATATTTATTTTTTTAACATTTTAAAAAAAAATTATTTTTTTTAAATTTATTTTTTATAAAAATTATTTTAAAAAAATTATTTTATAAAAAATTTATTTTTTTAAATCATTTTTTATAAAAAATTATGTTTTAAAAAAATATTAAAAAAAAAAACTTAATATTTAAAAAAATTATTTTAAATAAAGCTAAATTCTCTCCATTTCCACAACAATGGGGGAGGAAATCAAAGTTAACAAAATACAAAAGGGGTGAACTCCTTGAGAATTCGAAATTCTCCACCCATTTGATTTCTCAACCTACCAAACATGGGAAATCAGCCCATTTCCATTTCTTTGCCTCTATTTCTCTGTACCAAACACACCCCTCAGTGATCTATTTTGGAAATTTAACTTGTTTTGATTAAATTAGGTTATTATCATTGATTGTTGATTGGCGCACTCTAACTTTTGATTTTCATATTTTAATGTACAATCTGCAAAAACGGTATATAAAATATGTACAACTATTTAAAGCATAGTTTAGAGTGTGTAAATAAAAAATTGAAGTGTGCAAATCACCTATAATTAGATGTGTTGATCGACTTTGGTTATAATTCACATCTTCAATTGTTTCACGTGTTTCAGCTTATGTTGATTGCTAATTCACTATGGATAAATTATTAGGTCCACAGCAAAATAACCATATGGATAGAATTAGGGGTGGCAATTGTCGACACGACACGATAAACGATACGAACCCGGCACGAAGTTAAACAGGTTTGGGTTGAGGATAAACATGCTTGGGTCAAAAACAGGTCAACCCGTTTAATAAATGGGTCGTGTTTGGGTTGAGTAAATATTAAACAGGTCAACCCGTGAACCCGTTTAAATATACTAGAAGGGTGCCCGCGCGATGCGAGGGCGAATACCATATAGTCCTCAAAAGTCAAAATTTAAACCTACCGTAACTCCATTCATATATTCATATAGTTGGGGGGTTTGATTCTTTTGGTAGTGAAGAGGTGGGAGGTGGGATGGTGGAAAGTGGTTGTTGGGGTGGTTATAAATTGTTAGGGTAGTTGTTGGGGGTGGTTGTTGGGTTGTTATAAATTGTAGGGTGGTTGTTGGGGTTGTTAGAAAAGTCTCAAATGCTTTATGACAGTGGCGGAGCTAGAAAAAAAAATTTGGGAGGGCCGAAAAATTTTTTGTTCCGGAAGAACATTAAATGGGAGGGTCGAAACAATTTTTTTTCGGGAATAACACATGAAATCGTGAAAAAATACACTAACGGGCTTAGGCTTAGGGGGGCCGGGACCCTTCCCGGTCCCTTAATAGCTCCGCCCCTGCTTTATGATATAGTTTAGATTAGAAGTAAGAAAAAAGTCTGAATTTTAAGAAAGAAGTTTGTTAGAATAGTCCCAAATACATTATATAGTAGTATAGATAAGACTCTAAAAATAAGATATATAACATGCCTCTTTATGTTGGATGTGGATTAAATGTATTCGGTTATATACTTAATATGATTGAATTACGATTATATCTCATATATCATAGAAATTGACGTTTATAACTGAGAAAATTGTCGTATAGTTATTTTTCTGTTATTTTTATCATATTTTAAATCCTTATATCATTTTTGGCATTTAAACTAGTTAAATCAACAAAGCACAAACATTATTTACTACTTGACCTATTTATTTAAATATGTTAAACGGGTAAAAAATGGGTTACACGTGTTATGCAGGTGCAGGTTAGGGTTGAGTTTCTTGATACGATTAATAAATGGGTCGTGTTTGGGTAGAGGTTATATTAACCCGCCAACACGTGAACCCGAATAGGTCAACACGAACACGACTCGATTGCCACCCCTAGATAGAATAGATGGATGACATTTCTAGCTCACTATGAAAAAGCAAACTCATGTCAATTTATTACTGTTGCTAGTAACTAATCAATCATAAAAAAAAGGTTTAAAAAATGAATGAGCTGTCTATAAAAACAATGTTAAATTAACATGACCATGACAAGTTTAACTGTTTAAGTCATCTGGCTTCAACCAAGAGTTTGGAAATACTGACAGATTAAAGGTAATATCTACTCTCTTACTTACTAGTACATACATAAACTCAGGCTATTGTTATTTTATAGAAGCATGCATTATTTTATGTGGGATAGGGAAAGAGAAGCGGTAAAACTTTATTTTTTTTATACAAGATTTTTATAATTATGGCGTTGGTCTTGCTTATAATATAATAACTTATGCAGACACTAATTAGTTAGCAGTTGCTGAATAAGTCTCTTGATCAACTTGGAGCTGCAGCTTCTTGCTTATCTTATTTCTCACTTATTAACATAACTACTTCTATTGGCGGATACCGAAAATAGTGGTCACTGTTTTTTGACCAATTGTATTTAAACATAACGATTATACATTTATACATGTTTAATTTTTAAGGTTGCTAAAATCGCGACCCTCTTGTAGCTTTTAGTCGGTCAAAAACAACTTATAATAGATATAAACAACAACTATAAGTGATTAAAACAAGTTTACAGTGAGTTTTGAGTGTTTCATGCATGATTTACAGGTTTCCGGCAAGTTTGACCTCCGTTGGCTGTCGTTGACCGCGGTGTTGGAGGTTATGAGCCCAGAACAGGGTAAGATAATCAAAGCCTAGCTACGTACCAATTAAATGGTTTCCGGATATCACTTGGAATCGTGTTATCACTTTCCAAAGTAAACTATTCGACCCTAATGCCTGGGTATCACGAATATCTACTTGGATCATAGACGCAAATGTTTGTTATTGAATTAGGCACAAATCAATAACCCTTTTGCTTTCAAGTGTTTATGTTCGTTCGTTCTATCTATCATGCATTTGTGTTTGATCTCCTATTTATAGGTAAGATCACTCAACCCTAGTCATATGGAATTATGAGTGATTAACGGCCATTAATCGCTCATAATTAGCCTCCATAATGATAGGTATTAGTGGTTACACGACCAATTAAACGTGGTCATTAATGCAGTTAAACTGCCACTTGAATAGGTCAAAACCGTTACAACTACCAAGTTTGAATTCAGTCCAATGAGTTAATCAAACTCACTGATGAGCTAGTCCCTGAAAGGGTTGCTCCCTGATGAGATCCTTCAGCCTGAGCTGAACTCATCATCATGATAAATATCATTCAGTCCAGAGTGTCACTCACTTAAGAGTGAAACTCACTGAAATTCATCACACACTGAATAACACTTAACCAACTATCTGAGACAGGGTGTTCAGGGACCTTATGGGTGTACACTCCGTACCTCCTGACCCATTACAAGGTTTAAACTGATCCCTCAAGTGCACTAAATTTTCCAACAATCCTCCCAAATTTAGTTCACTACCTTTTGCATGAAAAACAAACATTAAACAAAACATATGCATAAACGAAAATATCCTGAGGATTGAATTTC
>LBNU01000256.1:40756-58941 GCA_014162995.1 Artemisia annua
TGGTAAAGAACCCGACATCTAGCCTTGTGTCGGAAAAAGGAATTAGGCGACGTTAGGTTGGTTCTACCTTGAACTAGGACTCGGTATCTAGCTTAGTACCGGATAAAGTGTAAGCGACGTGTGAAAGGTTTCTCCGCCGAGAAGGAGTTTGTTGATAGTGCTTGAAACTCTCGAGTTGGATACTCGGGGCGTGGACGTAGGGCAAGGACAAGTGAGGTCCTTGTAGCCGAACCACGATAAATACTCGTGTTGTGGTTTGATCGTTCTATCTCTTTACTTGCATGCTTTACTTATTGTGATATGTTTGCTTATTATCTTTGTGTTGGTCAAAGCATTTCCATTCATAACTTAAAGCAAACATCAAGTATCTATTTGGTTAAAACGGGTTGGTTATAAAAGATAATTAACGTAAAAAGCGGTAAACTATTCAACCCCCCTTCTAGTTTTCCACAATTGGCATCAGAGCTACGTTGCCCAAGGTTTTTAAAATAGATTGTATTTTAAAACTTGGAACGTTCCATGGATTTTGAAAATATCAAAGAAGGGAAATTTACTCAAAAGCTACCGCTATTTGAAAAAGAAAACTTTCTTGAATGGAAAAGTGATTTTGAATGCTATGTGAAATCAATTGATCAAGATCTTTGGCATGTCATTTCTATTGGTGATTTCAAACCAAAAACAAGCTTTGAAAATAAAAGGGGTTATCCCAATCTCTATAAAAACATCAAAGCTAAGAAAATGATTTATAAAGCTTTGCCAAAGAATGAATATGAAAAAGTCTTTTTGTGTGAAACGGAAAATGATATTTGGAAAAATATTCTAAACCGTCATCAAGAAATATGTCAAGTCAAAGATGATCAATTTGATCTTACATATGAATTAGAAGTTTTGGAAAGATTAATAAATAATCACTTACTCAAAAGTTATACATGTACTACTAGTTCAAATGTTTTGAATGTAGGTACAAGTGAAGATGAGCACGTGTATCTTAATGAAATTGCTTGTGAATCACTGAATGAAACGGAAATGGAAGAAGACAATAATCCGGTAGGTGATTGTCAATCCATTGAAACAACAAGCAAGGTACACGTTGAAAACAAACACTTTTGCTTTGACAAATGCATCCTAGAATTTTCGAAGGAAGAAAATGAGTCTAAGTTTTTAAGTAACATGAACCTAAAAACCATCTTCAATAATAAGTCTTCAAAAGTTCACATAAATAACTTTGAAAAGGAAATCTTGTTAGAAGATAAAATGTCTAGACTTAAGAGTGATGTTGATATTAATCTAGAATGTAAGCTTTGTCTAGATCACAAACATGAGATTAAAAAGCAAAATGAAAAAGGAAAGAAGTTGGCTAAATTTGATGAAAGTGCAAAGTCTCTTGAAAGATTACTAAAAAGTCAAAAGTCTTTTGAAGATAAAACCGGATTAGGATTTAACTCAAAAGAATCATCAACAAGCAAAACAAAGCAAGTAAACTTTGTCAAAACTAAAAGAGAAATATAGTGATAAAAAAAAAAGGGAAATGTGAATTTCTTGTTTTATGCTTTTATATGATCTTCTAACCCCTTTTGGATACATGAGTTTTATTGAGTCTCCAAGCATTACATCTTAACAAAGTTGCTACGCTTACCATCTTGGTTGCTTTGCATTACAACTCAAAAGGTACACATTTCACTTACTTACCTTTGGTTGTATATTTGCACTATGTGTCTTGGTATGTGCTAGTTGCATGTATATATGTTTAAATGTGCTTACGTGCTAAAAGTGACCACATAGATCTTCTACTAATAGGTGCTTAAGTCTTGAGTACTAGTGGGAGAAATAAGGTGCTGCGGTTCTTTAACCATCAAGAGATGAAACACGAGAAACTCTTGAATAAGTCTTACGTAACTCTTGTTTACAAGTAAGGTAACTAAGAATGTCCTTAGTGAAAATATCTTGCACCTTTGTGATACTTGCAAAATAATTGTTTAATAAAACAAAGTCTTCAAACTCCATATCTTGTGTGTCAAAATTATGTTTGATGTCAAAAGTAATTTTTGAGAAAATCTCACATAAAACACATTAAAGTGAAAATAGTCACATTGAAATACATCTAGATGTTTGGTTTAAAAGTGTGTCAAAAACATCTAAGATTTACACATCAAATATGAAAAGTAGTCTTATGATGTTGGATTTCTTGGACTTTTAAAGACAATAAAACTTTTGTTGATTTAAGTTAGGAAATCTAAAGAGTCGAGAAATCGTTGAATACAACATTTAACGAGAAAACATCTCCTTCTAAGAAATCATCTTTGGTAGATGACAACTTAGTCGTAAGTCTAATAAAGATTGAGATTTGAAACACAATTGTCTCATCTTAAATCAAGGTTTGAAGTGAGAAAATTTGACAATAAAATGCAAGTTCCAAAAGCAAGGGATTATCACTCCAAGACATTCCAAGTCACTTTCTTGTTCCAAAATGTTAAGTCGTGAATGACTTGTCAAGAATGAGATTAGTAAATCCGTAGGTAAATCTAAGCATAAAGAAATGTATGGAAAATTGCTTGTTCCCACAACAATTAGATCCAACATTATGTTTAGTAATTATCTATGTGCTCGTGTTTGAAAAAGGTTCCAAAAACATCGCGTTTTGGAGACGTCACAAAAGGTATCGCACAAGAATTATGGTATCCCAATGGAACGGGAATAGAAACCGTAAAGTGTGAACCAAGTCGAATCTTTTTGGCGACTAAAGTAAAAAGCACGTTAACAAACTCCTTGAAGATCAAGAGAAGTCATGACGAACAACGGAATCCCGTGTGACATCAAAAGAAGCGTCAACGTCTATTCAAATCCATTATGGTCTCGTAATGACTTAATGAGATTAATCGCCGCAATGTTGGAAAAAGTGTTCATTGAGGAATATCTTAACCAACAACGTTCGTCACATTAACCCTATTCACAAGCTCTCCTTAGAACCTATTCGATTAGAATCCATACTCTCTAGACCGAGCTTAGGACGTGCGTAGTCTAAAATCTTAGTTCCAAACACTAGAACTTAAAGCCCGTCACAAACCATTTTGGTTTTTCTGCCAGACCGGCGGAACCCTGGGGTATAACGGGCGGAACCCAATCTAGGGTTCCGCGGGATCCGCCGGTGCTGTAACTTGAGTCATTTCAAATTCCAAACCAAAAACCCTCCAAATTCATTCACAAACTTCTCAAGCAGCCTCCACTTTATCAAAACACACAAACTCACGAATTTTGGGTCTTTTCACTCTAATCCTTTGGAATCCAATCCAATTTGTAAATTCTCTAATCACATTTTGATTTATTATTCATTCATAAGGCTTTCATTTGCATTCATGATCAAAAATCTTAGGGTTTAGGCATAAACTTTTTGACTCTTAAAACTTGGTTGCAAATTAATCATATCTTCCACTTGTTGGTTGATACATCTTTTGTTCATAAAATTAGTCTTGGTCATCTTTAACAAATACACCAAGTGGTTTGCTTCTCAAAGAAAATGATTTTACCATTCCAAACAAGACTCCTTTCGGCATTGTTAAAACAAATGAAAAACGCCATTAGAAACATCACTTGCATCAACGTCTCTTGAATGCTAAAGGGGATACATGGTTAATATGTATACTCGGGTACATTCAAATTGAAGACACATTCAAGTAGGAGCACATCGGTTATCTTTTGTTTACAAAACAAAATCGCATGACAAAACCATTTTGAGTCAAGATAACCAAGTCTCCATATGGTTTGCATGTAGTAATGCATTAAAACATCCACATGAGTAATAATCGTTAACATTAAAACTCTTGTTTTCTAGGAATCATCATGCCTTCCGCAATACTCTCTGATCACAAGGATACTCTTAAGTACCTACCCAAACACCATAGAACCCAAGGTCTTACTCAAGGTCAAGTCAAAATCTTTAAGAGTTTAGAAAAACGTTATGTTCATGAAGGAAGAACCATTCACCCATCCTTCTTAGAAGGAACGTCAATTCGCCAAGAACTAGCAACTATCAACTTCGATTGTCTTTTAGACATTGATGAACAAATTTGTCCTAGGTTCATACTTGAGTTCTATGCCACCATTTGTCTCTCGTGTAACGAAAAAGGTCAAATGCTCTTACACTTCACCATCAACCAACATCAATACACCATTTCTCTAGAACAATTCGCTCAAATCCTAGGCATTCCAAATAGCGGAACTTATCTCTTTACGGATAAATGGCACCTCACTAGTCTTGACACCATCACATGTGATCCCGTTCATGCCTCTCCTATTAGCAAGGATGTACTTCGTGATTATATCTTCATTAGAACCTCAAATATTAGAAAGGATCGTTGGGGTAATGTTGCCATTAAGAATCCATATGGAATGGAACTAAGTGAGCTCAAACCTCAATTTAGGAAATGGGAAAAGATACTTAGAGGAAACGTCATGTGTTCAATAGGAAATAGGGATCATGTTAGCACATGTCTTTGTTACATGCTTTATAGCATCTCCACTAGACAACCATTCAACTTGGCCTATTTCATGGCTAGAAAAATGGCTAACATACCATTAAATAGCAAAAGCGCTCTCCTCTATGGAATGCTTCTCACCCGTCTCTTTAGAGCCATTTCTCCAATCCTACCTAATAACCTAGGAATTCAACTCGATTACTCCCTTGTTGATCACATCCTTGTACCTCTTAATAATGAAAGAGTTTCTAAGAAACGAGGAAGGCTTCTTCGATCTCTTTCACCCTCATCCTCATCAATGAGTGATGATGATGGATTTTTAAATGATGAGGGATCTTCAAACCCTATGCTTGACTTTAGTAGTCAACCCTCAACGTCCTTCTACAATTGGAACGCGAAGGTACATGGCGAGGAACCGTGAATGAATGAAGAAGAAGTGGGAGAAAGAGGAGTAGAAATGTTAAAGGAATGTTTGGTATAAGGCAATTTTGGGAACTTGGATTGTTGAATTATGTGTTTTAAATAGATTTTCATGTGTACTTTGCTACTAGAACTAATGTTTATCTATGTGCTAGACATGATTGTTGCTAATTGATGAATGGAGTATGTTTATGCTTGTGTTTGGTTTAACTAAGTGTATGAATGTTCGTTAGCCCCCGACCAAAGTCATATGTAATGGATGTTTACATGTCCAAATTACATGTTCTTGAACCCGTCTTAGTTTATATTTATGTTTTTAAGTGTTTTTGAAAAATTTGGAAAACGCGTTGCGGGTCAAAACATTGGACTGCCTCGTTTTGCAGGTCTGGCGGAACTGGCGGACCCCTGGTGAGGGTTCCGCCAGTGTAAATCCTGGGTTTTCCCAGATCAGACCCCACGGATCCGGCGGAACCCTCAGATGGGTTCCGTCCGTGTAATCCCTGGGTTCCGCCAGAGTGTACACAAAATTCGTGTTTGTTTTTCTTAATTCCACAAAACGTTAAACACCAAATCACTTTGTTTAGTAAGAAACATTCATCCAAACCATCAACAATCACATGAAAACCATTTCTTTCAACCCAACAAGCCAAAAACCAATTCCCGCCAAAACTCGAATTCAAACTTCTAGCTCCAAGGAACCCTTACAAAGGATCCTTGAATTCATTTCTAAAACCTTCCCATGATTACTTTGCATTGAGTGCATAAGAGAGTCTCACACTCCATCTTCTTCATTGGATTAACTTCCCTTGAAATAACACCATCCATAACTCACCCTCATCATGAGAAACCTCAAGATTTGTATGGATGTCCATCAAATCAAATCCTTCTTTTCATGAAATCAACCACCTATAAGTTTGATCACCATTGAAACCTTAGAACTAACACCCACAACATTGCCTTCTTCATTCTTGAGAGTAAGTTGTTTACCAAAGAATCAAGATGACAAAATCCAACTCCTCATCCGAAACCTCAAGAAAGACATCTAAGATTGGTGTCAAACCTTGTTGCTTTTCCAAAACCACAAAATCAAGCCCATCTTCATCAAGTGATTCATCACTAGATATTTCACCACCTATCCAAGACTACCTCAACATCCTTAACCCATCACCTTCCATGGAAGCATGTGATACTCTCACTCCAACTCTTCAAGATTTGCTAAATCTTACCACCACACCATCATCTCCGAACCATAGCCCACAAACCACCTTACCGACAAATGAATTGTCGTTTACTCCTATGGAACTTTTCCATACACCACCAACACCACCAACATTACAAGGATATTATCCTTCACAACCTTCATCACCACAACTTACCTTCATGGAGCTTCTCCATTCGAATCCATCACCACCCATAGAAGATCTACCGCCTAGATCATCTAATCCACCACCTTTGCCATTTTATGACAATGCTCGTAAAATGGAAGACCAAAACGAACCCCATCAACCATCAATGGTTGAAAACTTGGCATACCGATATGCTAGACCTTCAATCTTTCCCCAAGATCAAGGTCACATATGCCAACCCTCCTTTGTCTTCCATCCCGTTTTCAAAAACTTCAACAATCCCAAAGGAGATTCTAGCTTCCGCCACTACTTGCCTCATGATCAAACCCATCAAAGTGACTCTTCTCAACACTTTGATTCCCTATTTTCTCTTTACAAGAAAATAGAAGCTTCTTTGTGGGACACATCTCCGACCATCAAAGAAGATCTCAAAACTCACCTAAGCCATCTTCGCTTCTTGAAAAACATGATTGACTCTCAAATCGATCATCTCATGATTTTTCAATCTACCTTTGAAGGAGGGAACATCAAATCCCAATATGCTCCTTCAAGTTCAACCAATCCACCACCAACAAATCAAACATCCCCTCCATCACACTTCCCTCGTCATGATTGTGGAAGTTGTGAAATCACCGCTCGTATTAGCACAAGATGTCGTGACGACATTCATGAGCTAAATAACGAAATGAGGTTTATTTTAAACCACATTTTGGAGCATCTTGAGACATTGTCTCACAAACCTAGAGTTTAAACTCTCCTACATCAACAAGATGTTTTCCATGGATTCACCAAAACCAAAACCCACCACATCCTCAATCAAAACCCAAAATCCAAAACCCAAAATACATCTTTTTTTTTCCAAACAACCTTATTGTTGTGATTGGATAATGTTTCTAGCTAAGGAAAGTGATGGTTTCCTTTTGCAAAAGATGTAGGATTTTACATTTCATGTTTCATTTTAGTTTTTGTTTTTAGAAGTAGGATGTGCGTGTTATCATTTCTTGGGTCTTTGTAACTCATTCTATATGAAATGAAATTTTATCCTACTTTGATACATGCTTACTTGATTGACCATCTAAATTGTTGTGATTGCACTACATTTTGTTATGGTAATATATATGCTTTTGTATCAACTAACCTCTATTTTGTAGGATACCTCACCCTTGTATCGAATACGTTGGTACCCTAGCAATGGGAAGTATTGATCAAGGGGGAGTTCATCATACACTAACATCCTCTTATGTAGCTTTTCTACCCTTGCATCGTATACGTCGGTATCCTAGCAATGGAGAGTATGGATCAAGGAGAATTCTATCATAAACTAACCTTTTTATTTTTGTAGGATACTTCACTCTTGCATCGCATACGTTGGTACCCTAGCAACGGGGAGTATGGATCAAGAGAAAGTATATCATACACTAACCTTTTTCTTTTTGTAGCATTCTCAACCTTGACTCATATACGTTGGTACCCTAGCAACGGGGAGTATTGATCAAGGGGGAGTCTATTACACACTAACCATTTTTTTTTTTAGCTTTCTCACCTTTGAATCTCATACGTTGGGACCCTAGCAACGGGGAGTATGGATCAAGGGGGAGCATGAGTGATTGCTTAGTCTCACCTCATGACTCGCTATAAATTTTTTCTTTTGCGGAAACTAACCACTTCTTTGTAGGTTCAAAATCCACGACCTCTTACTTGGCACTCCATTTAGGGGAGTATTGTCCAAGGGGGAGCTTCGTTCCGCTTTACTTCTCTTCTTTTTGTTTCGACAAAAAGGGGGAGAAATACTATACTAACTTGATTGACTTCTTTGCTTATTTGCTCAAACATGCAAATGCATGCTATGTGGTCTTTTGCGTCAAAACAAGTTTTTATAGTAACTTTATAAGATTTAAAACTAGAGTTTATGTTTTATTCACAAATAAAGTTTAAGTTTTGTCATCAACAAAAAGGGGGAGATTGTTAATACAAATATCGCCTAAAAACGTTATTTATATTTTAACGATCTTTGCTAAGTTTTGTTAATGACAATGTACAAACTTTGGATTGTAATAAAACATCACTTTAGTTTTCAAGTCTTATATAACAAGTCTTTGCATTTCTATCCAAACATAAACATAGTTTTGTGTCTTTAATTGGAAACTTTAAGACTTGCATTCATGAATAGTTTATGTGTAAAACTTGCCATGAATCAATGCATGAAGTCTAGCATTAAGTTGATGTGACTTAACTTGTGTCTTTACTTTGTGTTGTCACATCAAGCATTAATGCATCTAACTTGTCATACCTATTGCATGCTCACTTAGGTATTTACTCATGCTAGACTTAACTTGACAATGACAATACTTGAACTTAAATGTCATCTTGCTTGCATACTTAGGAAAGCATTCATGTAAGCATTTACTTGAATATGACATTACATAGGCTTGTACATAAATGTCATGCTAACTTGTTTTTAGTTTGTGTTGTCACATCATGCTCATAACTATGCTTTGTGTCTTTATGCAATTGAAGTGAATATTGTGTGTTTGACTAGTGAAAGCTTTAGTTATGTTTAGGAAGCATGTAGGATCAAAGTGACAATTACATCTTGTGATTTTATGTATGTCATGTCACATCTAATAAATATGCATGGTTTAATACATTGTGTGTTTGACCCTCTTTGGCATTTATACTTGGTTGGAAGAAGTCTTTCTTGAGTCAATGAATGCTAGTTTGTGATGTGACTTGACTTGTCTTGTAGGGATTAACTTTGTGTGCAAGGTTGGTTTTGCCCAGCTCTGGCGGAACCCTGGAGCTATATGGGCGGAACCCTTGTGAGGGTTCCGCCGGGTCCGCCAGACCTGAGTCTTGGTTGTGTATAAATACAAGTCAACTTGCAACAAATCCCTCATCACTTTAGGACATATATTTCATATTTCCTCTCAACTAACTCAGTAACATTTGACTTGTGTGATTCTCTTATGTAGCAAGGAGTTCACAAGATCAATCAAGAAGTTACAAGTCTCATCAAGAAGTTGGAAGACTTGTTAACATGTCCAAGTCTAAGCTTTGGTAGTTTGTACTTCTTGTATGTTAGGTGTCAAGTGATCGGTTAGTATTTGTGCCTCAAAATACTTAGTGTGTCGGGAGTGGTTGTACCCTTGGTAAAGAACTAGTCGGGAGTTGTTGTACCCTTGTAAAAGAACTATCGGGAGTGGTTGTACCCTTGGTAAAGAACCCGACATCTAGCCTTGTGTCGGAAAAAGGAATTAGGCGACGTTAGGTTGGTTCTACCTTGAACTAGGACTCGGTATCTAGCTTAGTACCGGATAAAGTGTAAGCGACGTGTGAAAGGTTTCTCCGCCGAGAAGGAGTTTGTTGATAGTGCTTGAAACTCTCGAGTTGGATACTCGGGGCGTGGACGTAGGGCAAGGACAAGTGAGGTCCTTGTAGCCGAACCACGATAAACACTCGTGTTGTGGTTTGATCGTTCTATCTCTTTACTTGCATGCTTTACTTATTGTGATATGTTTGCTTATTATCTTTGTGTTGGTCAAAGCATTTCCATTCATAACTTAAAGCAAACATCAAGTATCTATTTGGTTAAAACGGGTTGGTTATAAAAGATAATTAACGTAAAAAGCGGTAAACTATTCAACCCCCCTTCTAGTTTTCCACATAGTCTATTCCTGACTTTTGTTTAAAGCCCTGAATGACCAGCCTTGCCTTGAACTTTTCAATAGTTCCATCTACTTTCATTTTCCTTTTGAAAATCCATTTGCATCCTAGAGGTTTGCAGCCTGGTGGTAGATCAACCAACACCCAAGTGTTGTTGCCCATGATGGAATCAATTTCATCATTTATTGCTTCTTTCCAGAAAGCAACATCCTGGGACTTCATTGCTTCTTCAAATGTTTTGGGATCATCCTCAACAATAAAGCAATAGGAGTATTGGTCAGAGACCTCACTCCTTGTACCTTCAACTAGATATAATTGAAACTCAGGTCCAAATGACTTTGGAGTCCTGACCCTTTTGCTCTTTCTGAGCTCAGGTTCAGGTTGTTGAACCACAACCTCATCAGTGACCTTCTCAGGGACCTCTGATACACCAATGTCATCAGTTCCATTTGGAATCCTGTGACTTGGTCTAGGGACTGATGAGAATCTATTCTCATCAAAGAGTGCATCCCTTGATTCAATTATTGAGTTAATTGAAACATATTCATTAGGTTCAATAACATAGAACCTATAAGCCTTGGAATGCTCAGCATATCCAACAAAGATGCATTCAATGCCTCTTTCACCCAAAGTTTTCAATTTTGGATCAGGGAGTCTTACAACAGCCCTACAACCCCACACCCTGAGATAATTCAGGTTGGGTTTCTTTTTAGTCCAGAGTTCATAAGGGGTAACCTTGTTCCTTTTATTGGGAACCCTATTTAATAAATAGCAAGCTGTTAACATAGCTTCACCCCAGAACCCTTGACTCAGTCCTGAATAGGACAACATGGAATTAACCATCTCCTTCAGTACCCTGTTTTTCCTTTCAGAGATACCATTTTGTTGAGGAGTATAGGGGGCAGTCGTTTCATGGATTATACCAACAGACTGAAAATACAAATGATCCATGTATTCACCTCCCCTATCAGTCCTGAATCTTTTGATCAAGGACCCAAGTTGCAATTCAACTTCAGTTTTAAACACTTTGAATTTATCTAATGCTTCATCCTTAGTATGTAATAGATAGACATAACAAAACCTAGAAGCATCATCAATAAATGTCACAAAGTACTTCTTGTTCCCCAAAGAGGGAGTGGCATGCAAATCACACAGGTCACTGTGTATTAGCTCCAAGAGCTCAGTCTCTCTTTTTACACCTTGAAAGGGTTTCTTAGTAATTTTGGTCAACATGCAAGTTTTACACTTTTCAGTGTCCATGTCAAAAGCTGGGATTAACCCATCCTTAGACATATCTTGCATCCTTTTATAATGTACATGGCCAAGTCTTGCATGCCAAAGGGTAGAGTCATTCATTTTAGAGGTTGACATAAAGGCTGAATTAACAATATTATTGACAATATTAAGCCTGAACATTTGATTACACAAATAGCCAAAACCAATAAAAACACCATGTTTAGACAAAATAAACTTATCAGATTCAATAACTTGTTTATATCCATGATTATTCAAAACACTACTAGAAACCAAGTTTTTCCTTATATCAGGAACATGAATAACATTAAACAAAGTTACAATCTTTCCAGAACTAAAATTAAGATCTACACAACCACGACCATGCACCAAGGCTGTTGACTCATTTCCCATGTGAAGAATAGATCCATCATTCAGTGACTCATAAGTCTTGAACCAGCATCTATCTTTGCACACATGAACAGTTGCTCCAGAGTCAACCCACCACGCAACATCATCATCCTGCACATAGTTAGATTCAGATACATATGTAACATAATAAACCTGAAGAGATTCATTAAACATATTCTGACCTTTCAGTGAGTTGGCTTGACCACCACTTCCTGAACCACTAGTGCCTGAACCATTGGTTTTACCACCAACCTTAACACCTTTGCAATCCCTTTTAATGTGACCAGGTTTGCCACATTTCCAACAAGTAGGTGTTACCTTCTTGTTAGGGTCAGCCCTTGTGTTATCATGATGTTTACGCTTGCCTTTGTTGTCATTGTACCTGGTGGAATTGTTATGTTCCACCATATTGACAACAGATGCACCAGTAGCATTGCTACTTTTTGGCTTGTCATTATCTTGCGCCCTGAGGGATTCCTCAATACGCAAATGACTACCCAACTGAACAAGAGTCAGTTCCTCCTTTTTATGTTTCAAAGTATGCTTGAAATCTTTCCAAGAAGGAGGGAGTTTGTCAATGATACAAGAGACTGAAATAGCCTCATCCATGTTCATTTCATGTTGTGTAAACCTTCCAAGTATACCAAGAAGTTCATTGTATTGTTCCATGACTGGTCTTGAATCAGTCATTTTGTAATTTGTGAAATTACTTACAAGAAACTTCTTACTTGAAGCATCCTCAGCCATATATTTGGCTTCCAAGGAATCCCATAGTTCTTTTGAAGATTCAACATTCTGATAAATGTCAAAGAGAGAATCAGACATACCATTGAGGATTAAACCCCTGCAGACATAGTCATCATTCTCCCATTTGCTTCTTTTCCTTATCTGTTCCACAGTAGCATTATCCCCATGATCCTCTGGAATAGCAGTGTTCAGGACATACACCACACTCATGCTGGATAACAAGAAATGCATCTTCTTTTGCCACCTTCTGAAATCAACACCTTCAAACTTTTCCAATTTGGAAAAGTTTGCAGCCATATGCCTCATAGCAGCAGCCATTGATTATCACAAAATAGTTTACTTTGATTGTTGGAGGTTATGAGCCCAGAACAGGGTAAGATAATCAAAGCCTAGCTACGTACCAATTAAATGGTTTCCGGATATCACTTGGAATCGTGTTATCACTTTCCAAAGTAAACTATTCGACCCTAATGCCTGGGTATCACGAATATCTACTTGGGATAAGACCAAATGTTTGTTATTGAATTAGGCACAAATCAATAACCCTTTTGCTTTCAAGTGTTTAGTTCGTTCGTTCTATCTATCATGCAGTTGTGTTTGATCTCCTATTTATAGGTAAGATCACTCAACCCTAGTCAATGGAATTATGAGTGATTAACGGCCCATTAATCGCTCATAATTAGCCTCCATAATGATAGGTATTAGTGGTTACACGACCAATTAAACGTGGTCATTAATGCAGTTAAACTGCCACTTGAATAGGTCAAAACCGTTACAATCCAAGTTTGAATTCAGTCCAATGAGTTAATCAAACTCACTGATGAGCTAGTCCCTGAAAGGGTTGCTCCCTGATGAGATCCTTCAGCCTGAGCTGAACTCATCATCATGATGAATATCATTCAGTCCAGAGTGTCACTCACTTAAGAGTGAAATCACTGAAATCCATCACACACTGAATAACACTTAACCACTATCTGAGACAGGGTGTTCAGGGACCTTATGGGTGTACACTCCGTACCTCCTGACCCATTACAAGGTTTAAACTGATCCCTCAAGTGCACTAAATTTTCCAACACGCGGTTGACCAATTTATACAAATCGAAAAGGTTGGTTGCCAATTAGTTCCTAGGTGGCGATTAATCAGACTTATAGGTCTTTTTTTACAACACTGTTAATTTTAGTACATGTGAAGTTAAGTCGACTACTCGACTCGCCAACATTTTTCTCAGTTTTCATATCTAATTAGTATAGTAGTTACCGGATTCGGTTCCTTTATAAAAATGAAACTATTTAAGGATAACAGTTTTTTTAAAGAACAATTTGAAGGTCAAAAGTATTTGACTACTTGGTTTACTTATAAAACTTACACAAGGATCTGCATTACAGACAACTATAAACTGCAATGCTGGGAGCTACCCAAGATCTTGCATGTGAAACGGAAAACAATGATCTTCAAGAACCACTCTTAACCGATAATTATGAAGCTGCAACTAGTCGAGAATCAAACAACTCAGGAACTGTAACTCCTAGCTTTTTCGCCATAAGTATTTGGCTGACGGCACTCTTAGTCGCTACAAGGCTCGTCTTGTGGCGAATGGTAGTAATCAATTGGAGGGTGTTGATGTAGATGAGACTTTTAGTCCGGTGGTTAAACCGGGCACTATTCGGACTGTTCTGAGTTTAGCTGTTTCTCGACATTGGCCGATTCATCAGCTTGATGTCAAAAATGCTTTCTTGCATGGTGACTTATCTGAGACAGTTTATATGCATCAACCTCCGGGGTTTAGGGATCCTGTACATCCAGATTATGTGTGTTTACTGCAGAGGTCTCTGTATGGGCTCAAGCAGGCCCCTCGAGCATGGTTTCAGCGATTTGCGTCTTATATAACTAAGGTTGGGTTTTCTGCTAGCCGTTGTGACTCATCATTATTTATATTCTGCAAGGGGACATACATTGCTTACCTGTTACTATATGTTGATGATATTGTTCTCACGGCTACTTCTGAGAGTTTGTTACAACGGATTATTGGATCCTTACATCAGGAGTTTGCTATGACAGATTTGGGTCCAATTAATTATTTTCTGGGTATTTCTGTTACACGTGACTCTGCAGGGTTGTTTTTATCTCAGAAGAAATATGCTCTTGAGGTTTTGGAGAGAGCTCATATGGTTAATTGTACTCCCAGTCGGACTCCTGTTGACACTGAGTCTAAACTGGGAGATGATGGTGATCCGGTATCTGATCCTACTTTATATCGGAGTCTTGCAGGTTCTCTTCAGTATCTCACCTTTACTCTCCCAGATTTATCTTATGCAGTTCAGCAGGTTTGCCTTCATATGCATGACCCCCGAGAGCCTCATTTCTCGGCTCTCAAACGGATTTTGCGGTATTTCTCGGCTGGTTGTCCTACCACTAGGAGATCAACTTCTGGGTATTGTGTATTTCTTGGCAACAACTTACTCTCGTGGTCCTCTAAGCGTCAACCGACGATTTCTCGTTCTAGTGCAGAGGCAGAGTATCGTGGTGTTGCCAATGCTGTTGCTGAAACTTGCTGGTTACGGAATTTACTTCGTGAGCTACACACCCCATTATCTTCCGCTACACTTGTCTACTGTGATAATGTCAGTGCTGTCTACTTATCTTGCAATCCGGTTCAGCATCAGCGTACGAAGCACATCGAGATAGACATTCACTTTGTTCGCGACTTGGTTGCTACTGGTCAGGTTCGTGTTCTTCATGTTCCATCACGATATCAGTATGCGGACATCTTCACGAAAGGACTGCCATACGCTCTGTTTGAGGAATTTCGCTCCAGTCTCAGCGTCTGGTGTCCTCACGCTTCGACTGCGGGGGAGTGTTAGCCATGTATATTGATTAGTCCAAATCAATCAAATTAATTGTAATGACCTGTAAATTAGTGATAAGTATCAATCACGTGTAATTAGTCTAGTCCGTGATTTATGGGTTTATCCATAAATAACTTTTAAATCCCTTTATATGGGCAGGTTTCATAGGCTCTTCTCAAGCAATACACACTACTCGTTTATCATTATTCAATACTCTCCATCACTTTTAACACATATAGCCTCCAAAATTGTGTTTACTCGAAGATTTTTAGAATTATCATTATGATAATTAAAGAATTATCTTTGTAATAATATTCTATGTAAACATATACAATGCATTAATTTTTCGATAATGGACAAAAACTTTATTAAGGCAACCCAACACAACCCATCCTGTGGCCAGTTCTGACTGATGTTCCAAGCAGAACTCATTACCCATCCACCCATCTTGATGCCTATGGGTTATACTATGCGTGATGGATGATTGTTACTTTTCTGCTATTGGTTTCAGCCAGTTATCATTTTATTTCTTTTATTGACCTTCTGTATATACCTTTATCTTGGTATGGCGGGGTCATCAATATGATACAGTGTCGGGGTTTGTCTACGAGCCATTTGGATCCCCAAAACAGGTGAAAGCATAAAGGTGGTAGTTAAGAAGGAAGAAGATCATGATGAGTATACTGAAGATGATGGTGATCGGCAAAATTCGAAAGAAAAGAAAAGAACCAAAAATTTAAAATTAGAGGTATGTTTGTCGTGTCCGCCTTTGTTATCTATTTATAGTATCGTACAACTTGGTCGCCTGAGAGTAAGTTTGTGTCTGTATGGCGTGTAGATATTAGCAGGAAATGCAAGAAAGGTTGGTGCAGTGAGGTTTGAACGTGTGACACATGAGGAAGAAACGACAAAAGACGTGAAGAAACTAGTTCCAAAATCAATGAAATGGAAGTGGGGTGGTGATGACAATACTGATAATGAGAATGGAAGAATTATGATTGAGGATGATAACCATGCAATCCCACACCATGAACTCAAACAAGAAGATCAAAATAACGCTTAAAATTTTTGAAATGCAAAGCAGGCACATTGTAGAAGTAGGGAGATTCATGGGATTTGGGTTAATAGTAATAAAGGAGGAGGTGTTAGAGCAGGACATGTTTGTTTTCCATTTGGTTCTTGAAAAAAAAATAATAATAATAAATAAATAAATGTTCACGTACTCATTGAAAAATCGATGACATCTGAAGTTGGGTGTGTTTGGTACATGCCTATGGGAATAATGGAATGACAATGAAATCCATAGAATGTGTTTGGTTGATAACTATAGGAATCAATATTTGAATGCATACCCATAGACCCATAGTAGTGGGGAGAGGTACCTTTGGTGTCTCATTTCGGTGAGCCCTATTGCTTTTTATTTTCTCCACCACATATATTTCACATGGGACAAGTTACTCCTACCCCTCAAAAAATATATTTGCACCCCCTTTGTTTTTTGCAATTATTTATTTATTTATTTTTTTTTTAATTTTTATAATTTTATTTATATTAAAAAACTATAAACCTGAAAATACGGAACAGTAAATATAAAGTTTAATAAGTCAAAAGCTTAAAACTGACAGAAATACGGAACAGAAACTGATAAAAAACTGTGTTGTACCATAAAACTGGGTGAGCCAGAAGGGGTGGAGGACAAAAATGTCACCCTCAGGGGGTGTATCCCTAACACATCCCTATTATAAGATTTGAAAAAGTTAAATAAATAAAATAAGGATCAATTGGTTTCAAAAGTTACAAGTATACAACATATTAATTTTGTTTTGTCTGCATATATGAGTTTGGTACAAAAGGACGGAGTGTTGTCAGGAAAGCAAGGGGACGTAGTGGCTATTGTTTAAAACCACATCTAAGGGTTTTATTTACTGTTCCAATACCAAAAGCTTAAAACAAACAATTTATATCACTTAAAATCCATTCCATCAAAACAAAACCCTCATAACAAAGGGGCCCTTAGACTCTCTTTGGTTTCATACATGAGAAATGATTTGCACACTCCCATTTTTTATTGGGACACTCCAATGCGTGCATTAGGCAGTTGTACTTTAAGTACAATCTGCTTTAACTGCTTGTACATTTAAGTGTCCCAATAAAAATTGAAAATGTGCAATCACTTCCCTTCATACATTGATAGTACTTGCAAACCAAGTAGTTTTGTTATGTAAATAAGTCATGTATTTAGCATGTGAAGCATCAACTCATCTTTAACCATATTGCATATTATTTCGTTACAAGCAGTCTTACTAACTTGTAGGCTGTAGACTTTACTCTTTACAAATGGTGTCTGATAATCATAAAAAATGAATTAAAGAACGGAAAGTATTTCATTTTCAGTGATCAGTTTTGGAAATTTAACTTGTTTTGATTAAATTAGGTTATTAATCTGTTATTATTGAGTGTTGATCGGCACATTCTAACTTTTGATTTTTACACTCCAATATACAATCTGCAGAAGCAGTATATAAAAAATGTACAACTATTTAAAGCACAGTTTAAAGTGTGCAAATAAAAAAATGAGCTCTCTCTATCAATACGGGTATATTTGGTGAAAGTAACTGTTGCTGGAACTATAGATGGTGCTTGTGCTGGTGCTGGAGATGGAGATTATAAAAGAGATTGTTTTTATAAGCTGCATGAGGTAACCTTAGACCTTTTTTTGTAAGACATTATGAAAGACTTTTTTTTTTATTTTTTTTTTTTTTTTTTTTTTTCTTTATGAATCGTTCTTTATAAGTTGGTCTGGCCAAACAAAGATGTAGTTTGTTTAAGCGTAGCCTTATTTTTTGGAAAAAAATAACGAATTAATGTCTCCAAATTGTTATATGGCCAAACATGCCCTTTTACATGTGTTGATCGAGTCACGGCAACAAATGAACCCATCTATGGATAGATGGAGTGAACATTTGTAATGCACTATGAAAAAACAAATACATGATCAATTTATTAATGTTCTACGAACTTCGCTAGTAAACTAAAAAAAAAAAAA
>LBNU01000256.1:59118-70168 GCA_014162995.1 Artemisia annua
AAAAAAAAAAAAAAAAAAAAAAAAAAAAAAAAAAAAAAAAAGTTTGAAAAATGAATGAGCTGTCTATATACATGTCATCTGGCTTCAACCAAGACTTTGGAAATACTGACTCATATTAAAGGTAATATCTACTTTCTTACTTATTAGCACATACATAAACTCAGACTATTGTTATTTGATAGAAGCATGCATTATTTTATGTGGGATAGGGAAAGAGAAGCGGTAAAACTTTATTTTTTTTATACAAGATTTTTATAATTATGGCGTTGGTCTTGCTTATAATATAATAACTTATGCAGACACTAATTAGTTAGCAGTTGCTGAATAAGTCTCTTGATCAACTTGGAGCTGCAGCTTCTTGCTTATCTTATTTCTCACTTATTAACATAACTACTTCTATTGGCGGATACCGAAAATAGTGGTCACTGTTTTTTTTGACCAATTGTATTTAAACATAACGATTATACATTTATACATGTTTAATTTTTAAGGTTGCTAAAATCGCGACCCTGTTGTAGCTTGTAGTCGGTCAAAAACAACTTGTAATAGATATAAACAACAACTATAAGTGATTAAAACAAGTTTACAGTGAGTTTTGAGTATTTCATGCATGATTTACAGGTTTCCGGCAAGTTTGACCTCCGTTGGCTGTCGTTGACCGCGGTTGACCGATTTATACAAATCGAAAAGGTTGGTTGCCAATTAGTTACTAGGTGGCTATTAATCAGCCTTATAGGTCTTTTTTTACAACACTATTAATTTTAGTACAAGTGAAGTTAAGTCGACTACTCGACTCGCCAACATTTTTCTCAGTTTTCATATCTAATTAGTATAGTAGTTACTGGATTCGGTTCCTTTATAAAAATGAAACTATTTAAGGATAACAGTTTTTTTAAAGAACAATTTGAAGGTCAAAAGTATTTGACTACTTGGTTTACTTATAAAACTTACACAAGGATCTGCATTACAGACAACTATAAACTGCAATGCTGGGAGCTACCCAAGATCTTGCATGTGAAACGGAAAACAATGATCTTCAAGAACCACTCTTAACCGATAATTATGAAGCTGCAACTAGTAGAGAATCAAACAACTCAGGAACTGTAACTCCATATGCAAAATGTAGCATCTTCGGCCTTGTAACTTTCTCTTGGTTGAGCCCATTAATCGCCATTGGTCACAAGAAACCGTTAGACCTTGAAGATGTTCCTCATCTTTCGGGAGTTGATAGTGTAAGAGGGTCCTTTCCCATTTTAAGAAATAAGTTGAAGAGTGATCGTTTGCATACCAAAAAACTCACAACTTCCGACCTCGTGAAGGCTTTGATCCTTACCACATGGAAAGACATCCTGGTTACGGCAATCCTCGCGGTTCTTTACACATTGGCTTCTTATGTAGGTCCTTACCTCATAGACGCGTTTGTTCAGTTCCTTAATGGAAGCCAAGATTCTAAAAACGAGGGTTATCTTTTCATTCTTGTATTCTTTCTTGCCAAAGTCATCGAGTCTATCTCACAAAGACACTGGTTTTTTAAGCTGCAGCAAGGTGGAATTCAGGCCAGGGCAGCCCTTGTTGCCATGATTTATCAAAAGGGTTTGACTTTATCCAGTCAGTCAAAGGTTGGACACTCTAGTGGTGAGATAACTAATCTCATAGCCATTGATGCCGAAAGAATTGGTGACTTTGGTTGGTACATACATGATCCATGGTTGGTAATCTTGCAGGTTGGTTTGGCATTAGCAATTTTATATTTAAATCTTGGCGTTGCTTCACTTGCTGCATTTGTAGCCATTGGGATCGTGATGTTGGCTAATATTCCTATAGGAAGTTTACAAGAAAAGTTTCAAGATGAGTTGATGAAATCTAAAGATAACAGGATGAAAAAGACATCTGAAATATTGAGAAATATGAGAATCCTTAAACTTCAAGGATGGGAGATGAAGTTTTTGTCCAAAGTTTTTGAGCTTAGAAGTCTTGAGACGAAATGGCTAAAAAGGTTCTTGTGTACCTCAACCACGATCATATCTATATTCTGGGTTGCACCGACTTTTGTGGCTGCAATCACTTTTGCAACATGTTTTCTTATCGGAATCCCTCTTGAATCAGGGAAGATACTGTCTGCAATTGCCACATTTAAAATACTTCAGCAACCTATTTACAATCTTCCTGATACAATATCAATGATCGCACAAACTAAAGTCTCGTTAGATCGTATCACTTCATACCTTTGTCTTGATGATTTAGATCCTAATCTTGTAGAGACATTTCCACGAGGTAGTTCTGATTTTTCTATCGAAATAACCAATGGAACCTTTTCATGGGACACTATTTCTGCTGAACCAGTATTAAAGGACATAAGCATCAAAGTTGTTCATGGCATGAAGGTTGCTGTTTGTGGTACAGTTGGATCAGGAAAGTCAAGTCTACTTTCATGTATCTTAGGTGAAGTGCCTAAATTGTCGGGATGTGTGAAGCTGAGTGGTAGCAAGGCTTATGTTGCTCAGGCTCCATGGATACAGAGCGGAAAGATTGAAGAGAACATACTATTTAGTAAAAAGATGGACAGAAGAAGGTACGCTAAGGTTCTTGAAGCATGTGCCTTGAAGAAAGACCTTGAAATTCTTCCTTTTGGTGATCAAACAGTTATAGGGGAGAGGGGAATCAATTTGAGCGGAGGTCAAAAACAGAGATTACAGATAGCACGTGTCTTATATCAAGATGCGGACATCTATCTATTTGACGATCCATTCAGTGCAGTTGATGCTCATACTGGAAGCCATCTATTTAAAGTGAGTAACCCATTATTGAAATCTGTTTACTTCATGATCCAACCTCATACTTCATATAAACTTGGCGTAACAGGAATGTCTTCTGGAATTTCTGGAGTCGAAAACAGTTATTTATGTCACCCATCAAGTAGAGTTCTTGCCGGTTGCTGATCTTGTACTCGTGAGCAGTTAAACCTTTTTTATTCTATTACTTGGTTTGTAGATATATCAAAATATTGTATTGATATATTGTATTGAAGGTCTTGAAAGCTGGAAGGATAACACAAGCCGGAAAGTATAATGACATTCTTAATTCAGGAAGTGACTTCATGGAACTTGTTGGTGCACATAAAGATGCTTTATCAATAATTGATTCAGTAAAGACAGATCCTGAATCTGACGATTCGAAAGTTGTGAAGGAAGATGTAGTCCATGTAAAATCAGAAGATACAGAAGGAACAAAAGGACAGCTTGTTCAGAAAGAAGAACGAGAAAAAGGAAGTGTTGGTCTTTCTATCTACTGGAAATACATGACAAGTGCTTATGGAGGAGCACTTGTGCCTTGTATATTGCTAGCAGCAATCGGTTTTGAGCTACTTCAGGTTGCAAGCAATTATTGGCTAGCTTGGGCATCACCCGTGTCAGAAGACGAGGTGCCTCCTGTTGGAAGATCTACTCTCATACTAGTTTATGTAGGTTTGGCTTTAGGATGCACTTTATGCATTTTTATTAGAGCGATGTGTCTTACAACAGCTGGTTACAAGACAGCCAATCTACTCTTCAATAAAATGCATTTGTGCATTTTCGGTGCCCCTATGTCTTTCTTTGATGCTACCCCAAGTGGCTGCATTCTAAACAGAGTAAGTTAGTGTTCTAACTGTGTTCTAGTCGGTGATTGAAAGGAACCTTTTAGTCAAATTCTCTTCATCTTCATACAGGCATCGACAGATCAAAGTGCGGTTGACTTGACTATTCCAAATGCGGTTGGCGTCTTTGCATTTGCAGTTGTACAGCTTCTGGCAGTTATCGCCATGATGGCTCAGATTTCCTGGCAGGTGTTCCTGGTTTTTGTCCGGGTTATTGCTATCTGCATATGGTTGCAGGTATCACCTTAAGAATCATTTTCTACTGTAAGTCGCATATCAGTATCAACAACCTAATTCTTTTTCTTTTTTGCTAGCAATATTACATCTCATCAGCACGAGAGTTGGCACGACTAGTTGGCATGTGCAAAGCCCCTATAATACTACATTTCTCGGAAACTGTATCTGGTTCAATGACCATCAGAAGCTTTCATCAAGAAGAGAGATTTCAAGACACAAATATGAAACTCATCGATGGATATTCCCGACCAAAGTTTCACAGTGCTGGTGCTGTAGAGTGGCTCTCATTTCGAGTGGAGCTTTTGTCCTCGGTTATGTTTGCTTTATTTTTAATTTTCTTACTCATTGTCCCTAACGGAACCATTGATCCAAGTAAGCCATTCTTTCTCATGAATCCTTCTAGGATTGGGAAAACCGTTGCATGTTTAAGATTTCTTTCCTTATCAATCATATGAAGGTATCGCGGGTTTAGCAGTTACTTATGCCCTTAATTTGAACATCCTACAAGCTTCCGTAATATGGAAACTCTGCAACATGGAAAATAGTATTATTTCAGTTGAAAGAATACTTCAATACACATCTATCCCCAGTGAGGCACCTCTTTTGGTAAAATCAAATAGGCCAAATGACTTGTGGCCATTTCATGGAACAGTATATATCCACAATCTTCAGGTGAGATATGCCCCACAGATGCCGCTTGTGTTAAAAGGAATCACATGCACTTTTAGTGGCAGTACCAAGACGGGAATTGTAGGAAGAACAGGAAGTGGTAAAACAACTCTAATACAAACACTCTTTCGCATTGTTGAACCTACTCGGGGAGGAATTTTCATAGATGAGATCAACATTTTGTCAATCGGGCTTCATGATTTACGATCAAGATTGAGCATAATCCCTCAAGATCCAACCATGTTCCAAGGGAGTATAAGAAGCAATCTCGATCCATTTGAACAGTACACAGATGAACAGATTTGGGAGGTAAGCTCAATAATGATATCATATATACATCTGTATAGTAGAGGGTGGTTCTTTTTAACTTGTGTTTGTCTTTCATTTATATAGGCTTTAGATAAGTGTCAGCTGGGAAATGAAGTTAGAAGAAAGGAAGACAAACTTGATTCAGCAGGTTTATGTCGAGTCACCTACTTAAAACGGTAAAAATTTAAGCGATGATAGCTAAACTTTTGTTGCAGTTAATGAAAATGGAGAGAATTGGAGCATGGGTCAAAGACAACTAGTATGCCTAGGCCGAGTGTTACTCAAGAAAAGCAAGATTTTGGTGCTTGATGAGGCTACTGCATCAGTGGATACTTCGACAGATAATATGATACAGCAAACAATTAGGCAGCATTTTTCAGACTCCACTGTCATCACAATAGCACACCGGATCACGTCTGTGCTCAATGGTGACATGGTTTTAGTCTTGGAACAAGGTTTATTTTTCCCAGATCTCAATCTAAATACGTTACATTTTATGCTAATTTAGAATCTCTAATTCTGTTGCAGGCCTCATTGAGGAATATGATTCACCATTAAAGTTGTTTGGAAAACAAATATTCTTCATTTGCACAGCTTGTTGCCGAGTACCATGGAAGATCTAGTTCAAGCTATGGAACCTAGGAAGTGTTCAAATCAAAACCTTTATGGACAGACTCCAACGAGTGTGATATCAGCTACTAGTTTGTGAAAAATGGGTAACATAGCTCTACTTGAACTCAGTCACAACAGTGTTTTTCTTGTGGATATAAAGGATCAAGGGTTCGGAGCCATGGTACCTAATTAAGTGATGCGCCGAGCAGAATTCATGTTATTCAATATTAATGCACATAAATAGTTCGAATATGGCAGCTAATATTTCACTGTGAATCCCACAGTCGTTAAGTAATACTGAACAAACGTTTCTTCATTGGGGACTGATGTTCATGCATACACAAATATCTCATGCCAAACTTATTTTGTAGATATATCATTACATGTTAATAGACGTTAGTATAAACAGCAAAATTGATTTGCTTGTTGTGAATAGAACTGTTGTCTTTAGTATTTATTTCACCTATGGTACCTCTACTTGTAACTTAGAGGGTGTTTGGGACTTTGGGTGAGTTTATTCAAAAGCTTGGCTAAGCTTATTGTATTTTTGATAATAGAATAAGCTAATAAGTACCTCAATTAAGCTTAGCCAAACAATAAAGCATGGACATCAATAAGAAGACACAGATGCAAGCACATATTTTGTGAATGTACATATTTCTAATTTCAAAAAATATCCACACGGTATACTAACAAGGTGCAAAATATAAAAGTAGCTACATATGATATCTTTATACCAAACCAGGATTCCAAGTTAGCTCATCAACAGTCATCTGCCTGACTGAAGCAGCCAAACGTAATTCCATCCCACGTTCGTGCACCAGCCTCTCCTGCATGCTCAAAAACGAAGGATGATCAAGTGCACCCGACACTCTATTACACAATAGCGGGTCCTCATGAAAATAAACAAGTGCCTGAGCAGCAAAATCTCTAACGTCATCTGACTCGTCTTCTAACATACTAATCAAAAGAGAAATCCCATCCAAACTGGCAATCACAACCCTTTCAGCCTCGTTGTCACTCAGCTGCGCAATCGCCCCACAAACGTTCTCCTTAACATTAGTATCCTCACTCGTTCTCAAAAGCTCAAACAAAAGGGAAATTGCACCAGAGCTATGGATAACAGGCAATACATGTTTATAACTTGATAGATCCCACAGAACATCAGCAGCTGCTGCGATGCTTTCGTTATCGTTTCCTCTCATAATCATCACCATATGTTCAACAATTGTGTTGGCATTAGTATCCGTAACAGCTAAAATACAAAACACATCCTCTGCAATCTCTTTACACAATGGATCGTGCACCTGAAGAAGCTCAGTGTATAAAGGAATAACCCCATGTTCGGCAACAGGTCTGATGTAATCAACATGGGATGATATCACACCTAATGCGTTACCAGCAACAATCTTTGTTGACATATCACCGGTTCGTAGCAAATCAGCAAGAACCTGTATAGCACCTGAATTTACAAGATCACGTCTTGCTTTTTTAACCAAACCAAGCAACCCGATTGCTTGAGCAGCTCTAGTTCTAGAACACAATTTCCCAACTTTTCCTGATTCCACTAGTAAATGAACAGCGCGCAAATTGTAAATGGACCTTCTAACCTCTCTTAAAAGAGAAAGTGCACTCAAAATATCCAACAAGAGCAGTCTCAAACTGTCGGGACATGAGTTTAACATATCAATAATGACCTTCAACCCACCAATTCGCACTACATTAACCCGATTAGGGCCATCAAATGCTACAATATTTCTAAGGCATTTCAAAAGTACTTTTTGTAAACCAACTTCGACTTGAGGCAGAAGACACAGGATACGCTGTATGGCGCCAGATTGGCCTATGGTTACAGCCAGTCTCCCTTCCCCTTGAGACGATATGCATTTCAAACAGTATACAGCGGCTTTCAAGACAGCATTAGTCGGATTTGTACTTGACGTGTCAAGAAGCTCCACTAAAATCGGTACGGTGGATATTAGTATACTCTCTGGAGCACGGTTACAAAGGTGAGAAAGCTTACTAATCGCCTTGAGTTGCAAAGGCTCGTTTCCAGTTGCAATCACATGTTCAAAATTATCAAGTGCCAGCACCCAATCAGAGCATTCTATTAGCGTTCCCTTTGAAGATGATTCGTCCATCTGTAGCACTTGATAACGTTAGAGTACGCAAACGGTGTCAAAACAATGCATAAAGAAAAACACCTTGCCTGTATAGAGTATATTAGTTCAAAGCTGAGATTGTTAGGCCCTGTACGAAAGCTTATATCATCGGCTAGTCATAACAAAAACGTAGTATTTCTAACGTATAGCTTCAATATTTACAAATATTTAGAACATAGAATCACATATAAATAACATGGAAGTAAATTTCAAGGCATGAAACATATAATGGGTTATGGGTATACATTTGAGGCCCCTAAATCTTTGAGCCTGTGCGGTTGTACATCTCGCACACCCTTATATACGGCTTTGATTGTTATGTAACTCTCATAATAGCATCAATCCTTAATTTGATAGCTCAACAAACAAATAACTATTGTACTTTTAATAATATCTAGACTCTATATGCAGAAACACAATAAATTACTTAGGCAAAACTTTACTATCATCATCATCTTATATAGAAGGAAAAACAAAACAAAATGATTGAAGTAAGGATGGAAGAACCCTAACCGATTCATATCCAAGACGAGTTTGAATGAAAAGTATTTTTCAATACCATCAACTGTTAATTACTAGTTTTTTACTTTTCTCTTTTATAACTTGAGAAGTATAGCTGACCTGCAACAATTATGGGTCCGATTCGTAGTCACTGTGAGGAAAAAAAATCTATTGGTTAGAAATGAAAAATAAGCTACGTTTAGTTGGAGAAAAAAATTCTCTTATTTTTTATCTCTAGTTTGTAAAAATTTGGAAGGGAAATTTATCTCCATAAAACAATTGAAAATATAGAGAGCGCATTTAGATAATGTTTGTATTTTCTGTTTTGAAGAAGGGGAGGGAGGGTTGTGGGTTACAAAGGAAAACATGGAAAACAACTAAAATTTGTTTTGTAATTTTCCTTGTTAAGTTAGGAAATAGAGGATTTTGTGTTTTGCAAAACATTTTGTTGAAAAACGTTGATTTGAACGCAATCTCTATTTTCCTTGTTTTCCACAAAACATTTTGTGAAAAACAAAGGTGTTTTTGCCCAACTAAACGCACCCAAGTGTATGGGTGAAACAATATTTAAACTATTAATTTAGTGATTAATGTTATTATCATTTTTAATCAAGGAACACATTGAGTATAAGTATAACACATTACTAATTTTTAAGTTTTAAGTTTCAAGAAAAACTATTCTTATTTTATATATAGTATAGATAGTAACAAAAACCCAATATTGAAATGATTCATTTTAACTGGACCAATAATAGAGCTCAATTTTAAAATACGGTCATGTGATTGGCAAATAATAATCATTAAGGGTGATTTGGACATTAAGACATTTTTGGTTTTTTTATTCAAAAGACTCATGAAAACATGTACCGAAATTGAAATGAAATGAGAAAAGAAAAAATATATATAAAAAAGTAATCTGTAAAAGTTTAGAGCTAACGGTAAGGTGACTTTGTCACCCACGGTAACTTTTAACGTACCTTTAGTTTGGACCGAGTTACCTTACCACGACAGAAAGTCAAGAGGTGAGTTAAGAGCCACGTTAAGCCCTTAACGTGCGTTAACAAGGGGCAAAAAAAAAATCATCCCATCCCCCTCTAACGGGGTTGAAATTGAAAATAATAATTTAGGTGAAGGTGAGTTATAGGTGAGTTATGCTACCGGGGTGGAAAGTCAAGAGTTAAGGTTAAAAGTGTTGGGTCACTGAAAGTACCCAAGCTTNGATAGATGTCGAGTGCCGCTTTTTTTATCCAGGAATCTTCATCTACTTTAAGTGGAGAGCGAATTCATATGTAAGTGTTTCAAAAGATCTTCCATTTATTTTACCCTTTGCATATTCATCTTCGGAAACACATACATATTCTTTAAGCGAGAAGTGTGAGCCAAAGGCCTACGTTAAAAAGATAGATTACTTTCATGGTAGATTCCCCTTCATTTGCTTGTACCGTGAATGTAACTTAGCAATTCGATTGTACCAATACCAAACATGACAAGGATTCTACGTGTGCTCTATAGGTTTTACATGTTGATGACTAATCTAATTAGTGTGCAAAGAACAATGTCTTTCACAATTGGTACTTATAGAAATGTCGATGATCACACTGTGATTAAATAAAACACGCAAGTTGGTAATGAGAAAATATTGACGAAATGAAATGGAAATGAAAAGGAAATAAAAATATGACAATATTTCATGGAAGGGTAAAATGGTAATTATCCAATGTCTATATATTTATCATAAATATATTTAAGTATAAATGCAAAAATACAGGATATTTATATTCAGCCGACCCCCTAAAAGGAGAGTTTGACTTCATGTCAAACTTGTATATTTATGGATAATTATTTAAGGACTTCTAGTGCAATTAGAATTGTCTTTGGCTTAAAAATACAAAGACAACTTAAACTAGAAATCACAATAATCCTCACAACCCTATATCTCCCTCTCCTGTCGCTCTTGTGATTGTCGACCAAACAACCCTAAGGGACGAATCCCTTAGGTCGACTAATCGACCAAAAAGTCGATTACCATAAGTCGATTAAACCCTAGTCGACTTGTGTACATTCGTAACCTCCAATTTGCATAGGTTCGTAGCGCTAGTTCTACCTGTGCAATACTAGTAGATACCTGACGCAACTTACGTGGTGATTTTCCACAAGAAACCCTAATCGATTGAATCATGCATCAAGAAGAAGGAGGATGTGATTCCGTGCAAGCTATGAAGGTCTAGGAGCTTACGTTACTGCATGATCAAGTAAGTAATCCTTAAGCACCCTTTATACGTGTTAGATTAGGTTATATCATTGATTAGGAGATCTGTTTATCAAGGGTTTGTTTGCATGGACATTTTTGTGTTTATTTTCCGTTGTGCATGTTTTATAGGTTATGCGGGTAACCACCAACACCCTACATAATCTACATTCTTAATTAATGACATTGAATGATTTGAGGACGTTGTGCTGCCAAGCTTGCTCCGTTTGGCCAGTTTAGTCGTGGCTTGGGTTATAATAGTTTGGAGAGATCGACGAGCACCTTACGGTGCCATGCCAGTCTCAACATTTGTATCTAATTTTGGGTGATCTATGACCGGCCGAAGCAGCGGGAATGAGTTATTGATTGAAAGATAATCGAACTGACAAGCGACTTCACTTGTTTTCGCCGAGGAATTTTGCTAACACTCTAAACGATTCCTGAGGCGATTGTTCTCTATGTTAATGTTGTCGTACTTTTTGTGCTAGACCGTTTTGTTAATACAAATATCGCCTAAAAACGTTATTTATATTTTAACGATCTTTGCTAAGTTTTGTTAATGACAAGGTACAAACTTTAGCTTGTAATAAAACATCACTTTAGTTTCTAAGTCTTATATATAACTAGACTTTGCATTTCTATTTAAACATGAACTTGTTTTATATTGTTTAAATGAAA
>LBNU01000257.1:6000-25808 GCA_014162995.1 Artemisia annua
TGTTGGACTTTAATTGTACAAGTCTTGTATTATGGAAAAATGATAGATGAATGACCAAAGGTGTTAAGTAGAAAGTTTATAACCGAATGGTAGTTATTTCGGTTGGTAGTTATAAGTTAGTTAATTCTGTAAAAACCAAAGGGTGTGTCGTTTGGTTCATGACCATTCGAACCATCATGACCATTGGGTCATACCCTTTCATGTCTATATATAGAGTCCTTTACATATAAACGATAATGAGTGTCTCATTTCAAAGAGAGACGCATAGTGTCTTTTGTAACGATGTAACCTATTGTTATGTTGATGAATAAAATGAATCATCTTCTTGTTAATCTTGTGCAATATGATTCTAGAATATCAAGTTTAGAAGACCTGTGAAAAATTCAATATGGTATCAAGAGCCAAAGGTTTTTGCAAGGTTACAAGATATGATTCAAGCCCTTTGATCAAAAGGATCAAGAGACCGAGAAAAGAAGACACCAACGATGTTGGGGAAGATAGTGCACAATCAAGAACCAACGGACATGGACACCAAACGAATTGGTGGAGTTTTGTTGTGATCATTCGCGACAACAAAACAAGAAGAAACCTTTTGTAGAATCGGTAAGTTTTGATAACCGAAAAAAGGAAGCGAACATAGGCATCAAACGTATTGGTGGGAGAAAACTTTGAAAACATTTGTTACAACTCTTGACGTTGAAAGAAGCGTAGAAGTAAGAGTGGAATAGCGCTGAAGAAAAGGAAACTCTTGACGTTGATTGAGAAGTGTAGAAGCAAGAGTAGGAGTTTCTTGTGTGTCTGCTATTAACGCAACACTGGAAACAAGAAAGGTTACACATCGTTTAATAGAGAACGAGTGGGAAGGCTTTGTAAAAACCGGTTTGAAAAAAAGACACAAAGCATTATAAGACGCAGATTCTAGAAGCGCATGAAACGTTGTTGTGAAGGAAAAACGTATACGTAGAACAAACGAAGGACTGTTTTGTTTCGGGGGAACGACAACAACAACGAGAGAAGGAACAAACGAATGACTGTTTTGTTTCAGTGGAACGACAACAACAACGAGAGAAGGAACAAACGAAGGACTGTTTTGTTTCGGAAGAATGAAATCAGAAACGAAGGGACTGTTTTTGGTTCGGTGTGGTTACCAAGGTGTGGTAACAAGATTGTGTGTAGAAAGTTTCTTAGGATTTCAAGCAACCGAGATCAAGAACAACACACAAAAGGAAAAGAAAAGAAAACGTGTAGCGTGGTACAAGAAAGTGTTGGTTTGTTTGTGTCGAATATAAACACAAACAAGAATAACACAAGGAGGCCGTGACTTTTTGGTTGAAGATTCGAGGGAAGAATTCGAGACAACAAAGCAAGGAGGCCATGGAATGTTTTGTTTAGACTCGTTGGCAACAACAACAATTCGACAAGGAGAAGAAAGAAGGAACCGTGGTGTTTTGTTTTTGGTTCGAATCAAAACAAAAACAAGGCAACAAATTCGAAAGTTTTTGTTGAAGGTTGAAGTCGAATAGGATTTGAAAAGGCAACGAGGCAGGAAGAAAACAAAAGAAAAAGGCGTTGCTTGTGGATGTGATAAGGTATACCGAGAGAACAAAGCAATCAAGGATTGTTTGGAGACGTTTAGCAATACAAGAACAACAACAAATAATGAAAAAGGACAGGCTGATGACTCGTTCATAGGAAAATACCGATGGGTATTGAAGAGTTGTTGAAGATACGGTGTAAAAGTGAAGAAACACAAGGAAGTATTGTGGTACAACGTTGGAATGGAACAAGCAACAGCAGCAACAAATCATGGAGACAGGAAGAAGGAAAGAAAAGACACGGAGAAGAGCATAAAGACTCGAAGAACAAGACTTAAACAATTAGGGGGGAAATTGTTGGACTTTAATTGTACAAGTCTTGTATTATGGAAAAATGATAGATGAAGGACCAAAGGTGTTAAGTAGAAAGTTTATAACCGAATGGTAGTTATTTCGGTTGGTAGTTATAAGTTAGTTAATTCTGTAAAAACCAAAGGGTGTGTCATTTGGTTCATGACCATGCGAACCATCATGACCATTGGGTCATACCCTTTCATGTCTATATATAGAGTCCTTTACATATAAACGATAATGAGTGTCTCATTTCAAAGAGAGACGCATAGTGTCTTTTGTAACGATGTAACCTACTGTTATGTTGATGAATAAAATGAATCATCTTCTTGTTAATCTTGTGCAATATGATTCTGGAATATCAACTTTAGAAGACCTGTGAAAAATTCAATAAAGTAATCTTGAAAATATAGCAAACTCTTATGATCTTCCTTTAAAGCCATCTTCAAATACTGTTTGAATCTTGAATCATCATTCTCAGATATTAAAATTTATTTTGTACGTGGGTTAGCCACTTCCACCATAATATATGCAAATCTTTCTAGCAACATGTCTGAAGTTATCAAGTTCTTCTATCTAGACTAAAAAACTAGGTTCAATTTACAATATTTAAGATGTATTGACTTAGTTATAATAATGCTAAGTATAATATTTTCGTCTAATATTACTTGAAGATGAGAAAGCTAGAGTCAAATTCCAAACCTTGTAACTGACCTGGATGAGATTTCATGCAATAAACTTAATACCTAGAAGGAGAAGATCGAAAGAAACATTTTTTTCAGATTAAATTGGATGGGTTCTTATTTATTATTCGTTCCTTTTTACAGGAATAGTTGAACATATCGTAAAATATAAGTATACAAGGAACAATATAATGAACAACCTATCTCTTGCACACGACACCTCGCCCGTTTATACCACTTTGGCACATCAAGCTTGGCAATTCCAAGGTCAAAGACGAACCCGCAGAATGGCTGTTTCCCTTGAACTTAGCTACGGAGCAATCAGTTGCAAATGAATTTGTACTCATGAACTTACTACCTCCACCCATGACAGGCATTAGCACTCCCATTTTCACCTTGCTCACATAGTCACTCCTATACGTCTGTCCCAAAACGCCATCCACTTCGTTACTTAAGGAGAAGAACTTGAACTTGAGATCAAGATGAGCAAAGCAATCATCATCCGTAATACCATAGCTATGAATTCTTGAGTCTTCTTCTGTTATTGGAACCACCTTGGCAGTGATCTTGAAAAGGTTCTCAACTTCCACAACAACATCGTTAGTGTCTTGAATCCTAGTGATTGATGTTTTTGAAGATTCCCATTTGGTGCCTTCGGTTTCAGGGAGAATAATGCTCTCCCCATCATATGTAATGGAGATACGGTCAATAGCGTCATCCCAAGTGGAAGTCTTTTGAGCGCTGATTTGTAGTTTGTGGTTGTCAAAGAGAACGCCAATAGATTTAACCCATGTAAAGTCTCTCCCCATGTTTTTGTTCCTTTTGCCAATGAAGTGGCCATTGATGTGGAGGTTGTTATCGGCAACAAGGCAAAAGTCTTTATCCTTCTTTCCATGGAAGTAGAAAGTGATTCCATCAGCACCAATAAAACGAGGATCTTGACACACTGCTCCAGGCATATCACATTCTGCAATTTACGACACAAAAGTAAAAACGTTTAGTTGATTAATTATGTGTACATAATAGTTACTCGTAACATATAGTTATATATGATGGAACTAAACTTTAGTTACAACTCATATTTAGCAGCACTATAAGCACTATAGGAATTTTGGATATTGTTTATAACATTAAATGAATAAACTAGAGTTGCGAGGAACTTACTGCAAACTGGCTTGCAAGAGACGCAATCGACTTCACATTGACCGGGACAAGAAGCAGGACATACATGCTCAGATGTGTAACATTTGGGATAGTTCTTGTTTTTGCACTTCACTTTCTTTGGTTTGGAAGGTGGAGTTGGGTATGATGTAGGAGGAGGGGATTGAGGCGCTGTTGGTGCTGGAGTAGTAGGAGGTGGTGATGATGGTGGAGGTGGGTACTCTGTTGGTGGGGACTCAGTTGGTGGTGGTGGAGTAGGGGTGGTGGGAGGAGGTGGGGATGGAGTTGGTGTCGTCGGAGTCACGGGTGTTGGTGGTGTAGGAGTTGTTGGAGGCGGAGTGTATGTTGGTGGTGGAGGTGAAGGTGTTGGAGTTGGTGGTGTAGGCGTTGTTGGAGGTGGAGAGTATGTTGGTGGTGGAGGTGAAGCTGTGGGTGTCGGAGGTGCAGGTGGTGGTGGCGTGGGAGTCGTTGGAGGTGGTGAGTATGCAGGTGGTGGAGTAATAGCGGGAGGTGGCGACGATTGTGGTGGAGGTTCTAACTCTGGCGGTGAAGTTGTAGTGGAGCCGATACAAATAGGTTTGCACGATTGACAATGAACGGTGCAGCCATCAGGACAAAATTTAGGACAAACATGAACCAAGTTATAACATTGTTTATATGTCGGGTCTTTACAAGTTGCTTGGCTAGGGTTGTTAGCGATTCCGGGTGGAGTTGCCTGCTCACTAAACGTCACCAGGGTAAGCATCACTAGTAACAGAACTTGATAAACGACTGACTGAGCCATGGCAGCTCAGACTCGAAGAAACTCTTAGAACTTCTGAGCTGATTTTGTAATGCAAAGATATACTTTATTATTTTCTATGTATTGAACTGATGCTTCTTGCCACTGGACCCCTTTCCTACTTATAGGCAATGAAGTGAACGAATGAACCTCTGGAACTATTCATGTAATAATGAAGTACCTTCAGTTTAAGGTATCTTTCAAACCCCTTTTTTTTTGCTTATGGTGTAAATTTGGCATTCCTTGATCAGTAAGGTATATGCAGCACTTTCTACAATTGGAATCCACCATGTGTCAAACTCATACGCTATGACAAACATATACTTACTTGTATAAGCAGAGTCTCAATAAACCAATCATATATGTCTTATTATATTTGAACATAAAGTAACTTCAGTAAGAGTCATCTTTCAATTCACATGCTGATCAAAGTCAAAGTCATCCAATCTAAGAAACTAATTCTGACTAATTTTAAATAATTCTAACTTCATATGCAGTGGTGTTGCTTTTACACATCTGGCATTCCTTCACTACCAAGGGACATGAATATAACATTTCCGATATACTCGATTAGTCGGTACACAACATGTGGGTATGTGCTCGGACTTACATGACTTGTTCTTCAGAGAAAAGGCAAGAGTACGGGTACGATAGAAAAAAAATCCAACAATCACATGATTCAGTGATGCAAAATCCACCTGCATTATTAAGGTGATATTATTGTGCGTGTTTATTCTTCATATGATGTCTAGGCTAATAGAATTGTGCTAATATTTTAGTTGTTTTTCTCGTTTAGTGTTTTAGTATCTATTGACTATTGTAATCCGTGGATTACTATCTCGCTTCAAATTACCTCAATTTTGAGGACTAGTGATAACGCTGATAACAGAAAAATTCTTAGATTTCCGTCTTATTGGTAGTCACTAACTAAAAAAAACTGAAAGTACCAATCAACGACCAGTTAAAGTCTTGTTGGTAGTCACTAACTCGGTGACTATCAATTTTCTTAACGTCAATAGCTAGTGCCACATCATTTTGGTCAATTTGTTGCTAAGATGCGACCACCAAGCTGGTTACTAACACTTAAAGGATCATGCATGCCAATCAGAAAGTGTGATCAATTTGGGTAACTAACACTAATTATCTTCAATATACATAGAAATTATATACATATTGGTCACTTATACCCAATCAGCGACCTTTTACATGATCTCTCGATGAGTCACATTTTAATCTAGTTAGTGGCCATCACAAACACAATGACAACTTTTTTATTTTTCAGCTACAATCAACTTTTTTGTCGATAATTAGTATCAACTCTTTGTTTATGACAAATTATTGCTGTCACTAATTATGAATTGTCAAACACGGTAATATAACATTTTAATCAGCCCGATCTAATTAAGTTCCTGAGGTTATTAATACCTAATAGCCTTAGAATTCATATTAGAAACTAAGGGAGAACATGTTTTACTAGATATTATCTACAATCACGTGAATGATGAGAGAAAAAGTGTCACTGCAAGACCTCGGAAGTTCCTAGCTTATTCTGTTGTTAATTCTTTACAGGTTGCGTTTCTCTTTTGAACAGCGATGATGATACAATTTGCAATAACTAGCAAGAAGCTAGAGTGATACACTCGTGAATACACTAGCAAAATATCTACAAAATGGGTCTATTGATGAGAACATGAGAATACGCGCTTTTTGGATCTGGAATCCATCTTATGTCCTTTGGTTTGGTTGTCTATACAGAAGAATGCTAACATTCGTACTTTTTGAACTATTTCATTGCGCAAGATCTTTTTGACATTGAATAATCTGTATTGAGAGCAAACCAGACGATGGCCAATTCAGCAACCCTCAAAACTGTTGAATGATTCAAAGTAAATGTTATATTTATTGTCCTTTATGTTTCAGTCAAGTAACTCAAGTAATCTTAAGGGTTCTTTTGTAATAAATAAGAATATCAAGAGTGTTTAGGAGTTATGCTTTGATAGGCTATAAGTATGGTCTTGTAATGCTCTTGAAGATATAATGAAATAAGAACAATAATCTGTTCTATTACTCCAACATTGTGGTATCAAGAGCCAACAAAAATACCAGGTTACGATTCCTTGTTCATCTCCANAGTCAATAGCTAGTGCCACATCATTTTGGTCAATTTGGTGCTAAGATACGTACTAACACTTAAAGGATCATGCATGCCAAACAGAAAGTGTGATCAATTTGGGTAACTAACACTAATTATCTTCAATATACATAGAAATTATATACATATTGGTCACTTATACCCCAATCAGCGACCTTTAACATGATTTCTCGATGAGTCACATTTTAATCTAGTTAGTGGCCATCACAAACACAATGAAAACTTTTTATTTTTCAGCTACAATCAACTTTTTTGTCGATAATTAGTATCAACTTTTTGTTTATGACAAATTATTGCTGTCACTAATTATGAATTGTCAAACACGGTAATATAACATTTTAATCAGCAAGATCTAATTAAGTTCCTGGGGTTATTAATACCTAATAGCCTTAGAATTCATATTAGAAACTAAGGGAGAACATGTTTTACTAGATATTATCCTACAATCACGTGAATGATGAGAGAAAAAGTGTCACTACAAGACCTCGGAAGTTCCTTATTCTGTTGTTAATTCTTTACAGGTTGCGTTTCTCTTTTGAACAGCAATGATGATACAATTTGCAATAACTAGCAAGAAGCTAGAGTGATACACTCGTGAATACACTAGCAAAATATCTACAAAATGGGTCTATTGATGAGAACATGAGAATACGCGCTTTTTGGATCTGGAATCCATCTTATGTCATTTGTTTGGTTGTCTATACACAAGAATGCTTAACATTCGTACTTTTTGAACTATTTCATTGCGCAAGATCTTTTTGACATTGAATAATCTGTACTGAGAGCTGTTGTACAGGTCTTGCACTTCCATGATCGTATATTATCAAACACAAGATTAACAAGAATTGATGAATTGAACAAGAGAGTTTGGGACAAAAACTTTGCAACAGAAAAATATATATTGGATTGATCTGAGTGATTACAGATATACGACCTGTTTATACACATTGAATCGCTGCCTTCATGCTAAGAGACACATCGATTCATTGAAAGTAAACAACACAACTTTTCTAAACGTTATAACCTAAAATAACTGCCATACTTTACCTATTGGGTTTGTTGGCCAATGGCCCAAACCACAGATGGAATTTTATTTGACCCATATTTACAATACGTACATACATATATCTTGGCATAAAAGACATTATTTGTCCAACAGTTCCCCCCTAATGTGTTGATGCCAAACTTCTTAGTCGAGTCTTCTTTATTTGTCTTCACAACAATGTGGGTTCTTCGTCTTCTGAGATGAGAAGTGCTTCTTGCTCTTTGTCTTTCCTCTTCCATTTGATGCACTCATATCCAAGGTGTACATAGTTGTTACATCTATAACTTTCATGTCTTTCTTGTTTTGTTCTCCTTGAAGTATGTCTCTTCCTCGACTTCTTTTTCCATGTTGTTGCTTTATTACTTGCGTTCTTTTTTACTTGGTTTCTTGCTTACTTACTTACGTACTTGCTTGCTTTCGTACCTTGCTTATATAGAAACTATGAAGTTTCTCTTGCTTGCTTGCTTAGAATCAAAATTGATTCTGATTTCTTGCTCTTGAACCTACGATCAAATTCCTTGCTGTTTAGGCTACTTGCTACCCAATAAACTTGCTTTCTGGGCTACTTGCTACCTAGTTTCTTGCTGTTTGGGGTATTTGCTACCCAATTCAACTTGATTTCTGGGCTACTTGCTACCCAGTACGAACATTGACCAACTTGCTAATCAACCTTCGTGCTCCTCACCAAGTTGCTAATTAGGGCTTAACTTGCTTGCTTTGACCAAAGTAATTGATCCTTTCTCGCTGATAATGAACCATGATGATCCTACTTGCTTGCTGGGTTGAATCAAGGGTTCTACTTGCTATTTGAATCTTAAGGTTCAGAACTTGTTATTAACCTAAGGATTCGGTTTAACTTGCTATGAACCACAAGGGTTCGGTTAACTCGCTACTTGCTGAATCTAAAAGATTCGGTCTTTGATATATTAATCAATTGGGATTTTTTTCTTGCTAATTTCTAATCAATTTTATATACTAAACTGAAAAGAAAAAGGTAAGAGAATGTTTATTTTTGTGATTTTTCTGACCCTTATTCTTTTTTGTTGTATCAGTACACGTATTAGGCAAACACCAGATGTGCGTTCCTTTCTTCTTCTTCCCTTGTTCTTGATTCTCCTCTCATTGATTAAAACTTGCCAGAAAATCAATTTCTGTGTTTTTCTTGCTTTTGGTTCGGTAAATCAATTCCATCATAAATCGGTTTTCTTCTTCTTGCTTCTGAAATCAACAGTTATCTTCCTCCTTATTTCTTTCAATCTTTCTTCTGATTTCCAACCAACAACATACAGCAAACGTGTCTCTTTCCTTCTAAGTCTTTTGATCTTCTTGATCAAAACTTGAATCAAAACTTGTAATCTTGCAACCACGCTCTGATGCCACTGTCGTACAGGTCTTGCACTTCAATGATCGTATATTATCAAACACAAGATTAACAAGAATTGATGAATTGAACAAGAGAGTTTGGGACAAAAACTTTGCAACAGAAAATATATATTGGATTGATTTGAGTGATTACAGATATACGATCTATTTATACACATTGAATCGCTGCCTTCATGCTAAGAGACACATCGATTCATTGAAAGTAAACGACACAACTTTTCTAAACGTTATAACCTAAAATAACTGCCATACTTTACCTATTGGGTTTGTTGGCCAATGGCCTAAACCAGTAAAACAGATGGACTTTTATTTGACCCATATTTACAATACGTACATACATATATTTTGGCATAAAAGACATTATTTGTCCAACAAGAGCAAACCAGATGATGGCCAAGTCAGCAACCCTCAAAACTCATTATTTGTCCAACAAGAGCAAACCATATGATGGCCAATTCAGCAACCCTCAAAACTGCTTCTAAAACTTTTTATGTTATCCTCGGGATTCTGGAAGCCATGATAGTCAACTAAAACGAGTCGAGTATCAAGTCTGAAGACATTCCAAAACCCACCAATCAATTATTTTCTCCCAAATAGAGATGGCGTTTATATTAGAATTAGGTTTATTCCCCTTAATCCATTCATTAGCATTCCTTGAGAATATATAATACCGAAACTTACATAAACCCTTAATGGGTTGGGCTAATAACATTAGACATAATAATAATGGACTAATACTAATACTCGACTAATAATACTCAGCTAATACACCCCCGCAGTTTGAGCGGGAGGCCTTCGAACGTTCAAACTGGAGCGGAAATCAAGAAACAATGTAGCAGGAAGACCCTTAGTAAAGATATCAGCATACTGAAATCGGGACGGAACATGCAACACCCGAACTTGTCCTGAAGCAACATAATCACGGACGAAATGAATGTCTATCTCAATATGCTTCGTGCGTTGATGTTGAACAAGATTAGTAGAGAGATACACGGCACTGGCATTATCGTAATAGACAAGAGTAGCTGTAGACAAAGGGTGATGAAGCTCACGCTGCAAATTGCGAATCCAAGCTTTCTCAGCCACTACATAAGCAACACCACGATACTCGGCCTCAGCACTGTACCGAGATAACATCGCCTGTCTTTTAGCAGACCAGGACAACAGATTGTCACCAAGAAAAACACAGTAACCAGAAGTAGACCAGCGAGTAACCAGACAACCTGCCCAATCTACATCCGTGTAAGCAATAAGCTGAGCAGTAGAAGAAACATGCAGCTGAAGACCATGATCAATAGTACCACGAATATAGCGTAATATACGCTTCAAAGCATGAAAATGTGTATCTCGAGGGTCATGCATATACAAACAGACCTGCTGAACTGCGTATGAAATATTCGGACGTGTAAAGGTAAGATACTGAAGGGCACCGGCTAAACTTCGATATATGGTAGGATCATCAAATGGAGTGCCATTAGGTCCAAGTTTGGACTGATGTGTATCAACAGGAGTGCGGCACGTATTACATTTCTGCATATGAGCTCTCTCAAGAACTTCCTCAGCAAATTTGGACTATGACAAAAACATACCAGACGCGGTGCGGGTAGCAGAAACACCAAGAAAATAATTAAGAGAGCCAAGATCCGTCATTGCAAACTCACCATTAAGAGCAGTGATAACACGCTGTAAAACTGCAGCTGAAGAAGCAGTCAAGATAATATCATCCACATAGTCATACAGTAACAAGTAGGCCGTGTCAGATCCACGATGAAACACAAAAAGTGACGCATCAGTTTTGCTATGCTAAAAACCAATGCGAGTAACAAAGCCTGCAAACCACTGAAATCAAGCTCTAGGGGCTTGCTTAAGCCCATACAATGATCGCTGCAAATGACAAACGTAATCTGGGTGAGCAGGATCTACAAACCCAGGCGGCTGATGCATATAGACTGTCTCCGATAAATGACCGTGAAGAAAAGCATTCTTCACGTCAAGCTGGTGAATAGGCCAATCACGAGACACAGCTAGACTAAGTACAGTGCGAATAGTAGCCGGTTTGACCAGTGGACTAAAAGTCTCATCACAATCAATCCCTTGCTATTGACTGCGACCATTAGCAACAAGTCGTGCCTTATACCTGCTTAAAGAACCATCTGCATGAAACTTATGCCTGAAAAGCCATATAGAACGAACAATATTCACATTATCTGGCCGGGGCACAAGCACCCACGTCCCGTTAGTAATTAAAGCACTATATTCATCTAACATAGCTTGTTTCCATGGAGGATCACGAAGAGCATGAATATGAGAACGTGGAAGTGGAGACACAATAGTAACATGACAATTCATACGCTCGAGAGGTTTAGAAATGTCGGATTTAGCATGTGTGACCATAGGGTGAGTATTGGTGTTATTGGGCTGCGGTATGGTTGGATTGGAGTGGGCATATGTGTTTGAGGATCGAGCTGAAGAGTGGGTAAGGGTTGCGTAGTGGGGGGGGGGGCGTAGTGGGTGTGTGTGGTGTAGGGGTTGGCTGTAAAGGGCTGTTGGGTGGGTGATCAGTAGCAGGCTGGATAACGGGCTCATGAAGAGTCGCATCAGTTGGGTCAGTTGGTGGTGGATCGGGTATGGGGTCCTCATTGCCCATAGCATGGAGAGGACGAGTTGGTAAGGGTATAGTGTTTGTAGGATTCAAAAAATCATATTGTGGATATGTATATTGGTGTATAGATGCAAAGGGAAATATGTCCTCATCAAAGCGAACATGGCGAGAAAGGATTATTTTGTTGGAGGAGAGGTCGAGACACCGATAGCCACGGTGGTTGGCGGGGTAGCCAATAAATACACAAGCACGGGAGCGTTGTTGAAGTTTATGTGCAACAGTAATATATGGATAACATAGGCACCCGAATACACGTAAATTGTCATATGATGGGGAGCGGTTATAAAGTTTAGTAAATGGGACCTCATTTTGGATGGCAGTGGATGGAAGAATGTTTAAGAGATAAGCAACCATGTTTAGCGCTTCCACCCAATAAGAGGGAGGTATGCTAGCCAGAAAGAGCAAGGTACGTATTAGGTTGTTTATGGTTCAGACTTGCCATTTTGTTGGGATGTGTGTGGGCAAGAAAACCAAAATTGAATATCAGTTTCGCGAAATAAATCACGAAAGCGGGTGTTTTCATATTCACCCCCATGATCACACTGCAAAGCCTTTGTATCTACACCGAATTGTTTGTTTACATAAGCACGAAAAACAATAAAATTATCATACAAGTCTGACTTCTTATGCAATGGATAAACCCAAACAAAGTGCGAAAAATGATCCAAAATAATAGCATAATATTTAATACCACTCTCAATCGGAATAGGGGATGTCCATAAATCCAAGTGGACAATGTCAAAAATAAACGCAACCTTCGAATCCGAAGTATGAAACGGAAGCTTTATTTGTTTGCCTAATTGACATGCATGACACAAAGCGGACAACTTTGATTTATTACATGAAATGAAATTAGTAGATTCCAAACGACGAAGCACATCTTCACCAGGGTGACCGAGGCGTCTGTGCCACGTGGTATGACTGAACGAAAGCAAAGCAAAAGGAGGATGCGTGGATGACTGTTGCGTAACCGGGTATAGATCGCCCGTGCTATCACAACGGAGAAGAAGTCTGCCCGTCTGGTAATCCTTCACAGAAAAACCATAAGCGTCAAACTCAATTGAAACGTCATTATCTCGCGTAAATTTACGAACATAAATCAAATTTTTAATTATGTGCGGGGTGACAAGTATATGATTAAGTTGTAATGGTTTATGGGAAGTGTACAATAAGCTATGTCCAGTATGTGTAACTGGTATAGATGCACTGTTTCCAACATACACATATGGATAAATGCAAGAATTACTAACAGAAGTGAGGATACATGGGTTGTCGGCCAAGTGAGATGATGCACCGGTATCCACGTTCCAAGCCGGATCTTGGAAAGTCATCGTCTAAAATGCCTGAGGAAGCACAGTCGCCTGGGACTGAAGAGCACCCGGAACCGAATAAGCAAAATTATGTGGTAAAAAATATGGACTCCCTGGTTGAACAAACTGTGTACCATACGGTTGCTGTTGTTAGACTGAGGTCAAGGTGGGCCTGTGGTGCCAATGATCCCATGGTATTTTGGGCTTGAGGTGCATTAGTTGGCTGTTGGGCTTGAGGAGCTAGCTGGGCCTGTGGAAAATGGAATGGCTGGACTGGTGACATATACGGGCTTTGACCAAGTGCAAAAGTAATACCACTAGGTGTTGTACCATATCCTGGAATGCAAAAATTATAAGGATTAACATGCATGCCTGCCATTCCAAAAACCGAATAAGGTACGGGAGAAGGACTAGGCTGTGGTGCAATTGATGGCTGCTGAGACGAGCCATGCGGCTGGGCTGGTGGAGGCACACGAGAAGAATTTGACCCGGTCTGTTTGGTGGTTGAGCTCGCAACAGTGGTGGAGGAACGATGCCGCGTGTCATTGTGGCCATGAAGAAATTTACAGCGAGAACCATACGTACATGATCCACGCTGAAAATTACGGCAGAGATCAATTTGTGAATTAGGTTTAGACTCGTTAGTGGTTGTGGCAACCAACACAGTGGGCGAACTAGAAGTCAGGTGAGTCGAAGAGAGAGTATGCGTGAGTTGTTGCATATCAGTCTCTTCCAAAAGGACCATAGATCGGACTTTATCAAACTTTGGAAGTTCATCCCGATGACGAATAATGCGAGCGATGTCTGGGAATTTAGCCCTAAGTCCATTAATAGCGTAGGTGACCAGACTTGAGTCACTTACTGGTGAGCCAAGATTAGCGAGGCGATCGGCCTTTGATTTGATTTCTTGAAAGAAATCATTAACTGATAAATTTCCTATCGCCATATTCCGGATCTCATTGTCAAGTTGAATGATACGAGCCGTCTTGTTGTCGTGAAAAAGATCCTGAAGCTTTTGCCATACTTCATGAGCCTTGGTGCTATTATCAACGACCATATCAACCAACTTGGGTGAAATAGTGGAGTAGATCCACATGACTACAAGAGAGTCATTAGCCTCATAAAATGGATCGGGCGGGGCAGTACTTGTTGATGCGGGTGCAGCAAGGTGATGATGAACTTCGTATGTCTTGCAAAAGCGCTGAAACAGATTACTCCAAGAATTATAGTTGAGCTTATCTAGATCAAGGGGTGAGGGGATACACGCCTTGATGCTAGCGATTGAATAAGCTTTATCAATCATTTGTTTGGGTGGTGGTGTGTCTCCAGTCATGACGCTATGACTGATTCGAGCAAAGCAATGCAAGCAAAAGCGGTAAAAAAAAAGAAAGCAGCAGCAGAAGCGTAAAATTTTTTTTAGGGTTTGGGAAGGGTAGGATCAGGAGGCTGTGATACCATATTAGAAGTAGGTTTATTCCCCTTAATCCATTCATTAGCATTCTTTGAGAATATATAATACCGAAACTTACATAAACCCTTAATGGGTTGGGCTAATAACATTAGACATAATAATAATGGACTAATACTAATACTTGACTAATAATACTCAGCTAATAAAAACATGTAACTGCCAATGCAAAAGTTCTGTAATCAATGAGAATGCTACAAGTTAGGAATTAATGACATCTTAATTAGTCTCTGACTGTAACATTATATTCACAAATCACCACTATAAAACTCGACATACACATATGGTTTAGGTACAACAACACAACAAAAATCGTGCAAGATTATTATGGTTACCAAAGTGAATTCAAAAGTGACTCAATGATTAAGCGAGAGCTTGAAGTAACAAATATTATGTCATCTTTGTCCCTTGGTCCCTTACCGGTTATTGTTGAGGTGCAACGTTGATTAGATAATCAAGAGCATGAGATAACATGGCTTTTGTCCAGGGGCGGATTTACAGCAAACACAGGGTATGCACGTGCGTATCCTGTGAGTGTGAATCCTCTTTGTAGTGTGAAAAAAAAATAATTTTGAAGCTTATATCAGTGACTTTATGAAGAGTGCATACCCATTGAAAATGGTGTGCACAACCTTGAGCCAACCGAATTCTTTAAATGATCAAAAACTTAAATCGAAAATGATAGACAAAAGTGAAGGAAATGTCGGTTGTAAACTTGTAACTTAGGTTTTTGTTTGTATGTCTTGAAGAAGAAGAATGAGGCGCTAAACTTTGAAAGGGTTCTTTACTTGTTTTTATTAAGAATAGGCCCAATTTTTTTTTTGTTATAAGGACATATAATTTATCAAAGCCCATTACACTAGCAATCTACCCCTTGACACATGTACTGTCATACGGGTAACTTTTAATTTTCCATTATATATTGTAAGATATTTTCATTTTAGTAGTTTAGGATTATATTTGTTTACTAGCTTCCAGGCCCGGCCGATGGCCGGCTAGTTTTAAGAAATTGTTTGTAAGAAAATGAAGATAATACAAATGGTTTAATAATAGATTAACAATGTAAATTGCCACAAACTTTGTGATTCTAATTCATTTAGTACGATGTTAATTGCATATAAGATAAAATTTCGGCGTCATATTGCATACCGAAAAATAAGCTGCAAATTTGGTGAAATTTAGTTAATTCACCAAATAAATAAATGAATGTGCAACTTTTAAAAGAAAAGGAGTAAAATGCTTAATGAAACATGTTAAAGAATATGATATTAAAACGAAGAAAAAACTTGTTTTTTTAAGAACCGTAATAGTACAAATACTTGATAGTGGAAAAAAGTAGAATAACAAATAACAGTCTTGGACTCATATTTGCGTTTCATTTTATGGTATCTTAATTCTCGTACTCCTTGAATTATTTCCTGGAGCTATGACTCGACATTTCAAAGATTACAATATCTCAGACTTATAATAGAATCCTTTTCTACTAAACTTGAATATAACTCTAATGACCCATATAAATTTAACATAGTCAAACAACAGTTAAATGAAATGTTACATAAAAGTTACGCTGCAATCTTTCAAGGAATTTGACTTCCGAATTCCTTATGGTTGTCCTTGAAAGAAACATTAGGAGATCCTGTTCGCTTGGCCTTCTGTTGGGAGTCATGTATATCACCTGTTCGAGAACACCACATTTGTTAATCACGATGCTTCTACATATGAGATACAAAAAAAATCCAATATAACTCCAATTCTTTGAAGCGTGTTACAATGTGCAGATGATACTTAAAAATCATTCTATATGACTCAAGTATTAAATACACTGTTTTATTGCAATAAGATAGTTGATATTTGACAACTTCACCATCAATAAGCTCAAGTTGATCATGAAATTTTTTACAGGATTATCTAACGAAACACTGATGGGCCGAAGCATTGTGAGTGAACCATGGCTGCATTTGGTATGTATGATTTCATTGCATCAACTAAATACTTAAAATCCGAGGGTCCAATACATTTACCTTCAAATAACAAACACAAATCCATGTTAACAATTCTAATGTTAATCTTATACATTTAAAACAATAATTCATGCTATCGTCATAGTAGTACTTAAACATATCCCTTCTTCATGCTATCGTCATGGTAGTACTTAAACATATCCCTTCTTCATTAGTGCCAGCCAATGTTAATAAAAGACCTACAAACTAAACATTGCTACGATCAAGATATTCCAATTAGAGTATTGTCTGACATACATTTAAAATTTATAAAGAAGCACAAACCTGGTAGTTCACCAGCAGTTTCAGAGCAGACACGCGAAAGTTCAACATTATTGTAGTGTTTCTATTTGTCATAATCTAACCATATGATCATGCTCTCAATCTATATTAGTGTTCATGAAGAGTATCCGTATAACCCCATGCCCACCCCAAAAATCTCGGTTTTCACCTGTGAAATAAAGTTTAACATATTTTAATACCTCATATGGACATAGAAAATGTCTCCTTATAAACCTAAGCACCAGCATGTTTTTCTTTATTAACATATAATAATCAACACAATGCATAAACTCGAATTTCAGAGTTGAGATGACACACCAACAAAAGATTAATTCATGTGTAGCTTTCATTTATTATATATAGTTAAACCCTTTTACCCAAATAAAAAACCTTAAATATATTGGGGATGCAGGCAAAGTCGAGATGTGTACACACTAAGCATTTGACATCAAACCTCGAAAAGATGCAGAAAAAATGTTTATGTTAATCAATGTTAAAGAAAATAAAAGTTGAAGTACTGATGCATTAAATATACACTAACCATTGATGTTGTGAAAACTCGCTTAGGACAATCTTAAAGAAAACAAATCAATTATGGCTTAATTACAAATCTATCAATGCCAAACCAAACCCTTACAATTATAGATTAATGCTAAACAAAACTCCTACACTTATACGTTACCAATCATGTGAGTCAGAACATTGGTACTTGCCAATTCTTGCAGGGGCATAAAAAAACCAAGGAACAAATAATTATTCGTGCTAACAAAGGAATATTTATTCTTTGTTTAGTGATCAATGTTGTGGTTTGGCCATTAGTTTTGCTGAAATAAACTATACTTAAATAACTTAAAAGCACACAACTAAGCACTCAGTTTTGTTATTAAATCTATAATTTCCGGTTTATAAATAATTTATTATTGAGCAATTAAAAAGACATGCCATGACACTATCAATTGCTTAAACTGTATTTTCTGCAGACATACATATAGAACATGTGTCAAGTAAAACACATATATTTTATATATCAGTATAGATTTCACAGAAACACATTTGTTATATACGTCAAGTATACTGATTTTTCTATATGAACATGGTCCTTAATCTTGTTATACGATTTTTGGAACTTCTCATAAAAACGAACCCGATAACTATTGGTCTTGGCCTCTTGGGTCCAGGTAGTCAATTACACACTGTCAAGACATTTTCTTTAAACCACTTATTAAGTTACGTGCTGCTATTTTCATCTCCAATGTTAAAGAAAATAAAAGTTGAAGTACTGATGAATTAAATATACACTAACCATTGATGTTGTGAAAACTCGCTTAGGACAATGTTAAAGAAAACAAAACAATTATGGCTTAATTACAAATCTATCAATGCCAAACCAAACTCTTACAATTATAGATTAATGCTAAACAAAACTCCTACACTTATACGTTACAAATCATGTGAGTCAGAACATTGGTACTTGCCAATTCTTGCAGGGGCATAAAAACACCAAGGAACAAATAATTATTCGTGCTAACAAAGGAATATTTATTCTTTGTTTAGTGATCAATGTTGTGGTTTGGCCATTAGTTTTGCTGAAATAAACTATACTTAAATAACTTAAAAGGACACAACTAAGCACTCAGTTTTGTTATTAAATCTATAATTTCCGGTTTATAAATAATTTATTATTGAGCAATTAAAAAGACATGCCATGACACTATCAATTGCTTAAACTGTATTTTCTGCAGACATACATACAGAACATGTGTCAAGTAAAACACATATATTTTATATATCAGTATAGATTTCACAGAAACACATTTGTTATATACGTCAAGTATAGTGATTTTTCTATATGAACATGGTCCTTAATCTTGTTATACGATTTTTGGAACTTCTCATAAAAACGAACCCGATAACTATTGGTCTTAGCCTCTTGGGTCCAGGTAGTCAATTACACACTGTCAAGAAATTTTCTTTAAACCACTTATTAAGTCACGTGCTGCTATTTTCATCAGATAGAGGAGTAGCTAGGCTATTAACAAATCAAGTGGTACCTAAATAATTTGATCCTCAATCAGCATATTTAGATATCCTAACCTGATTGTGGTTTCAGCCGGCACCGCCTCCCTGCACCTTCAGTAAGACACTATTTTCCCAATCATACACATGATACTTTGACAGTTTCTAGCGGCGGTCATCAATGACATCATGCATCAATGACACATTCAATTTATTATTTTTTTATTTTTTCGACCGGGTCAACCGCCGGGTCAACCCGGGTTTTTATTAAAATTTTTTGAAAAAACGAAACCCGGCCGGGTTTCGAAACCGGTTAACCTGGTTTTAGAAACCCGGGTTTTTTTGACCCGTTTTTTTTGCCGGAACCGGTCGAACCGGTTAACCCGGCCAGGTCGACCCGGGTTTCAAAACACTGCTTTTTCCCCTCTGTCTCTTTTTCTACACATCTGAACACACCTCTCTCTTTCCGCCACCTCCTCCTTCCTCTCTCTTCCTCCTTCCTCACATATAAACCTTATCATACTAAAAAAAAATAAATAAATAAATAAATAAAATAAATCATCTCCAGCCCATTGTCTCCATTCGCCGCCGTTCTTTCTACCGAAAACCACCACCACCATCATAATAGTCGCCGCTCTTTCTACAGGAAACCACCACCAAATAATAATTAAGTCAGGTTAACCCGGTTTATATTGACCCGTTTTTCGACCAGAACGGTTCAACCGGTTGAACCACCCGAGTCGAACCGGGTTTCAAAACATTATGTTTAATCCCCAAATCCTCAAATTTTTATTATTTTTCGTTTATAACCCATAAACTTTTTTTTATCACTAAAACTATCTGCCGTTAAAAAATCCCGTTGCTATGTACGGGTACTCGTCTAGTAAACTTTTATTCTTTTTCTTGTTCCACGTTTCAGATTCATAATTTTGTGACTTAAAGATGGAAAAGAAAAAAAAAAAAAAATAAAAATAAGTCA
>LBNU01000257.1:28670-54045 GCA_014162995.1 Artemisia annua
TTTCAGTTCTTGATTTTCGGGTACCATGTCATATTAATTATTTTTATAAAAAAACTATATTTTAGTTTACTTTTGTATAAAATGATTTTTTTTTTTATTTTTTTTGTTAGAATCGTTGGAAGAAATGAGATCGAAACGGTTCGAAGACCGACCAACTCTTCAAGGTATATTTTTTGGCATTCAAAACATGTTATTCAGTTTTTGATTCATCAGTTATTGTTTTGCCGATTATCAGTTAGAATAGATTAGCAGTTATTGCTTGTTATCATGGTTTACTTAGTAGGTTGTGGATTCAGTAAAATATCTTGTTAGAATATATTAGAATAAGGTTCATCAGTTATTGCTTGTATCATAGTTTACTTAGTAGGTTGCGGATTCGGTAAAATATCTTGTTAAAATAGATTAGAATAAGGTTCATCAGTTATTGCTTGTATCATGGTTTACTTAGTAGGTTACGAATTCGATAGAATAACTTGTTAGAATATATTAGAATAAGGTTGAGCAGTTATTGCTTGTTATCATGGTTTGCTTAGTAGGTTGCGGATTCGATAGAATAACTTGTTAGAATAGATTAGAATGAGGTTCATCAGTTATTGCTTGGATCATGGTTTACTTAGTAGCTTGCGGATTCGATAGAATAACTTGTTTGAATAGATTAGAATAAGGTTCATCAGTTATTGCTTGGATCATGGTTTACTTAGTAGCTTGCGGATTCGATAGAATAACTTGTTCGAATAGATTTGAATAAGGTTCATCAGTTATTGATTGGATTATGGTTTACTTAGTAGCTTGCGAATTTCATAGAATAACTTGTTAGAATACATTGGGATGACGTTCAGCAGTTATTGCTTGGATCATGGTTTACTTAGTTGCTTGGATTTTGGTCATCAGTTATTTGAAAATAGGTTCATCAGTTATTGCTAATGCGTTTGATCATCAGTTATTTGAAAAATAGGTTCATCAGTTATTGCTAATGCGTTTGATTATCAGTTATTTGAAAATAGGTTCATCAGTTATTGCTAGTACGTTTGATCATCAGTTATTTGAAAAATAGGTTCATCAGTTATTGCTAGTGGGTTTGATCATCAGTTATTTGAAAGTAGGTTCATCAGTTATTGCTAGTGGTTTGATCATCAGTTATTTTAAAATAGGTTCATCAGTTATTGCTAGTGGGTTTGATCATCAGTTATTTGAATGTAGGTTCATCAGTTATTGATAGTGGTTTGATCATCAGTTATTTTAAAGTAGGCTCATCAGTTATTGCTAGTACGTTTGATCATCAATTATTTGAAAGTAGGTTCATCAGTTATTGATAGTGCGTTTGATCATCAATTATTTTAAATTAGGTTCATCAGTTATTGCTAGTACATTTGATCATCAATTATTTGCTAGTGTTTTTTGAAAGTAGGTTCATCAGTTGTTGTATAAGTAGGATCATCAGTTATTGCTAATGAGTTTGTGTTTATTTTAGTTAGCGTCGGTTGTTTTAAATGTTTTGGTTCATCAGTTAGTGATAGTTAGCGTCGATTGTTTTTTTAAATGTTTTGGTTCATCTGTTGTTTTTGAAAGTGTTTTGGTTCATCAGTTAGCACCGGTTGTGTTTCAAAATGTTTTGGTTCATCAGTTTTAAGTATGTTCACCAGTTAGCGTTGGTTGTTTTTTAAAATGTTTTGGTTCATCAGTTAGTGTCAATTATCGTCGGTTGTTTTTCAAAGTGTGTTGGTTCATCAGTTAGCGTCGGTTGTTTTTCAAAGTGTTTTGTTTCATCAGTTATTTATTTTTTTTTCATTTATTGTTTTTGTTCATCAATTATTACTAATTATGATTATAATAATAACAGGAATTTAATTATTACGGGAATGGATGTATAGGCTTGTAAACAGGATGAAGAGTGATAGCTCACAGAGTGAGGATGACAACTCGGTGCAGACACTTTTTCCTTATGTTGATGATAAAGATGTAGAAGCAGCTTATCAAGATGATGATAAAGATCTGAAGACAAAGAAGGCGCTCTAACAAAACTTAGATCGTGCGATTGTAGAACATGCCAGGGAATATTTTGATATTTGGTTACTTTTGTTAAGTAGCTTTTGGTTTGGTTAAGTAGTCTTGAATGTTTGGTTACTTTTCTTAATTAGCTTTAGATTTCTAAAACATTATGATGTACTTGGTGAATATCTTGGTTTAAATATCAAAGCAGTTGCTTGTATATCGTATCTCCGTGAACTTGTAAAACATAAATGTACATCAATTTTATTTATTTATTATTTTTAAAGGAAAAAAAAAACTTCTAAGTAACTGATGAACTATAAAATAATCTGATGAACAAAAGCTATATGTGTTTAGTATATCAGTTAAGTTACATCAGTTCATCTAATAGAGTTGCTCATTAATATAACTGATGAACATATCTAAAATAAACTGATGAACAAAAGCTATCTGTGTTCAGTATATCAGTTAAGCTACATCAACTCATCTAATAGAGTTGTTCATCAATATAACTGATGAACATCTGTAAAATAAACTGATGAACAAAAGCTTTATTAATCAAAGTGTACTCTATAGAGGTGTGTAAAATTAACAAAAGTATCAATTTTAAAATCTTACATTAATAAAATGATTAATGATGAACTGTGGTACAAAAATTAGTTCATTTGACGCAATTTTAAATATAAAAACCTAAGCTAGACATTTTATCAAACACCTTATGTGCATCAAATATGACTAAAACGCTATCTTTAACGTGCGATATCTCACTCATATCATTTCAGATTTGAGTGATTCAAAATTCTGGGTAAAGAGTGGGCGGAAATCTATAACTTTCATGTTTTAAGCTTTTTACGATTCGGCATCTATAAGGGTAAAAATAGGGCCGAAAATGCCCAAAAAATCAAGAAAATCAATACCCATTTAATATGTAAAAAAAAGTTCGAAATATTTAACAAGATTTATACCAAATTAAAGAGCATGAAATTTTAAAAATTATGGTGAAATCGGTTTTTTCTAAAAGTTTGTCGTTTAAAAGATATGCGCGTTTGAAAATTGAGGTGAAAAAATAAAAAATGAGTAAAATTACGATTTTACCCTTAAACGGATATTTTGAGTAAAATAGATTGAGAACACATGTCAATTGTTGGTTACTTTTTATACTTTTTAAAAATTTTCACTTTCTAATAGATCGTACATAGACTCGTTGAAAAATATTTAGATAACTTACACATACAATTTAAAACTACTTTTAACAATTTACTACATTTAATTACACTTTAAAAAACCTCCAACCAATCATTTACAATTGTTAATACATCATCCAAACAGTTAGGGAAATAAATGATTAGTTTGCACGCGCACATACACGCGCTCTAAAACAGAAGAAATAGCACCTGATACTATTAAATACACTAACAGACAAAGGTGTTAGACCCCACCATATTTTTACTACTAGCAAACAAACAAAAGTTTAATCACCGGAGACCGTTAGTCCGTTACCCGCAACCGTTACCGTCCGATCGTCCTCCGATCATTCTCCGACTAAAAAGAAGTTCGATTTCTTTCACATTATTACTTTTAGCTTCAAATAAATTAATACGTTATGTTCTTTGCTATATGAATATTTGGACTTTTTGACATATGTGAATGTGATTATATTATAGTCATTACTCGTATTATATAATGCAAGCGCATTGATTGAATCATATAAATAAATAAATAAATAAAGCGCGCATAAACACACGTGTAAATTGTTAGTATTATTGTGTAGTCTTTTTCTATCTTCATGTTGACCGTCGTCAAAGTGAATATAGTGTTGACTTTATATAGATTTTGTATGTGAATAATATTCGATTCGAATTTATGCAAACTTTTTGAGTGAAGTAATAATAGTAACTAGTATTAATGGTAGACATTATTTAATAGATATGGTACGTGACATCTTTATATGAAGAGTGACGAACAATAAAGAGAAATATAATACAATATGATTGGTGCATTACATTTGTCACGTATGTGTGTGAGATGTTTTTTTAGAAAAATTATGTAAGTGTAGCATTTTTTTGCTATTTAATAGATCGAGGTGAATATATAATAATTAGAGTCAAATACAGTAGTTGCCGATTTTATAGTATTTTGTGTGGACTCAAATTTAAGATGATAATTAAAACCTTAATGTGATTATGGTGTTATTATTTTTCATAGTGGTTTCTTGATTGAAATTGTGAGGGAGGATTGTGGGAGTGGTTAATTTGGGGGTTTATTATACTAGTTTACGGCTTCCGGTGATCAGGCGGGGTTTTCGCATTCATATAAAGTTTGTATAAAAGTATATAAGTCTAAAATGGAAGTAGGCTGCTGATAACCTTTGTTTTTTAAATGATATGGAAGTTATTGGACCAGTTTCACCTTTAACTTGTGCATTATGTAAGAAATTTATTTCGTGTTTGGTGATTCAGTTTCGTGTTGTAACAACTTGTTTCAAAACGGGTAAACTGGACACACCAAGTGTATGAATGTAAAGTTATAGACTGCTAATAACTTTTTTGTAGTTTTAGTTGCTAGTTTGGTTAAGCTTTGTGTAACTACATGGATAAAAAAAGTAAAAGTGAAAAGTTGTCGAGTTATAATAACTTTCGGTTTTAGTTGACATAATAGTTATTGGACTAGTTGATTGCTTGCTGTTTAGGTGTTACATCCGCCTCTGATTTGTGCATTCCGTAGAAACTGATTAATTGGTGATTAAATGTTCTGTTTCTATCTTTGGATGTGTATTTGAGTAGGTTAAGGTTGCCGTTGATTGCTTGGTGATCTCTTAACGTTAAGAGTTTTGTAGTTAAAGATCGCTGATCATCTTACTTGATGACTAAACTTTGTGTTTTTGTGTAACAACTTAACTCGTCTCAAAAGAATAGAATTGGATGAGTATAAATGTAAAGTAGCATGCTAATAATAGTTAAGTAGTTTTGTTTCAAGTTGATTTCAATGTTAGCTACAGTTGTTTATTGCCTGGAGATTAGATCTCACGTTTTAAGTTCAAAGAATGCTGATCATTTTCATTTGAAGTTGCTTTCCAGATTGTAATTTGATTCATGGAAATGTTGATACCATTGAGTATGCAATTGGTGTAGAGATATAGAAATAATTGTTTCTCTTATAGGGTGCAATACAGATCAGGCTTCTTTACTATACTTTAATGACTTTTTCAGTTTTACAACTTGTATAATCTAAGACATAAAAGTCTACGGCATGCGAGTTAAAATTTGTTTATCTAAAGGGATAGGAAGATCGAATTACGAATAGTGGGATGTAGAATGATGAATCAGCCATTAATACGTTTGTTTATCTAAAGGGATAGGTGTTAACATGGTGGTTTGAGTGTAATAGTTGGTATTAATTTCAAAATATCAGTAACCTGTATACTATTTTCATGTGGAGCAATTAGTTATATATTCTAGTGTTGATTATTGTTATAGTTAAATAATTGATTGGGTTGAAGTAGCATTTAGTTTGTCAAATTTAAAACTTGTTAATACCTACATGCAGCTGTGTGTGTGTACTGAATCATATGTTAAGCATTTGACTTCAAAATTTAAGAGGTTTTTGGTTACACTTATTATTGCAGATCATGTTTAAACTTAGGATTCTCTATGGGAAAGCGAGTTTTTCTGTTGACGTTGAACCCAATGACACTATTTTGGGGGTTAAAACTAAGATTGGTCATGAGGTAAAGGCGCAAGCGTTGAGGCTGAGATTAACTTGCAATGAGAACACTTTAGTTAACAGTTCAACAGTTGGTGAATATGGGTTATCTAATGAATGCACAGTTCATTGCACCATTGATGCTACCATGACGATTCATATCAAAGAGGTTGACGGGAATCGTATACCAATAATGGTTGAATCAACCACAACTGGTTTGCAATTGAAGCATGAATTGCTTACCAACCAAGATAAATATTTCAAAAGCAAAGGCTATAAAGAGTTGAAGGTGTATATGCAAAAACATTACTATGCTGGTGCAGAGCTACAACAGTTCAAGACTTTATCAGAACAGAGAGTGTTTAATGAGTCAACAGTTGACTTCTTCTTTATGAGAAAGTCAAAGATGACTCTTACAATTGACAACTACACCGGGCAACAACTGGTGCTTCCTAACCTCAATTCAGACACAAGTATTTGGCAACTAAAAAATCTTTTGAGCAAGCAATATGGTATTAAATTTGACAAACAGATACTGGTTTTCAATGGGCAGCTTTTGGAACATGGGTCCAATGTCGTGACTTCGTCATATAGGCTCTATGATGGAGCGAAGTTAAATCTACTCCAAGGACTCAAACAGGGCATCATCAATGTTACAGTCAATGTTATTCCATTGCAAATTATAGTTGAGTTTGAGGTTGATCGCAGCAACACCATCGGGGAACTAAAAACTATGATTGAGGAAAGTTTGAGTGGACGAGGGGAGGAAATTTCCAGAGATGTTCAGGTTCTCTTCTTCCCACTGAGTCGTTTTGAGGACAACCAGAAAACTCTTGCAGAGTATTATATAACGAATGGGAGTGTTATCAACATGGTGTATAGTAAGATGAGAATCTCAGTGAATGTTTTAGGTGGGTATAAATCAAAGTTTTGGATTATCGGTTCTGATTACATAAAGGATTTGAAGAATCTAATTCATGAAAAGGAAGGCTTCCACCCCAACACGCAGCAGCTACTTATGGATGGACGTGTGCTGCACGACAAGAATACCATGGATTGGTATAAAATCAGATCCGAGTTCATCCTTGATCTCACACTTGTAAAGCCATAAATTCAGCAAGGTAATTTATTGTTTCCTTAAATCTTCTACTTTTGATAGTACATTTTACAATCTACTGATACAATACTTTACATGGTTACTGATAAACAGTAATTCTTTTATGCAGGTGGCCCTCTCATTCACACAAACAACAAAAGTGATATTCTCGCCGTTTTTGAACTGGTCTTGTTAGAACTTGTCAGATGGGTGTTTTTCTATTCATATATGGTTTTGATTTCAGATGAACTTGATGATTAATCTGAAGTAGGTCTCAAACTTGTTGCAATTCTAGGATGAATTTTTTGTTAGGATATATGTTACACATTAACAGTCTCTTATTGGATGTTACTTTGATACCTGAATTTTGAACTACTTTCAACTTTGCAATTCTACTCTGTTTCAAAATGGTAAATTTCTTCATGCTGTTTGTACTTTCTGCTTATAACTTACTTTTTAAAGCCTAGCTCATATGCAGTAGCTTTTAAGTTATAGTTCTAACATATTATATATAGTTAGATTTGTAAATGCCTTGTATACACCTAGAATATATTGGGAAAGTAATTAAATTAACCAACCAAAGAACCAAAGAGTGTAATACGTGGCTTAAATTGATTAATGTGGATTAGATGAGCCACTATAAGATTCAATAAAGCTTTTTTTTTTTTTTTTTTTTTTTTTTTTTTGGTGTTTTTGTGTGTGTGCGCGTGCATCCTATGGCTAATGCGAGGCCCATACCATTTTACCCGTTCTGTTTGTTTTACCATAATACCCCAATCGTAACCTCCAAAATCACATTGGTTCATAATTTTCTGAGCATTTCCGCACGGGTTATGTCCCTTTGGATCTTTCAAACTCTCTAATAGATTTTGGGACTTGCTCTGTCCAGGATTCTTCTGCAAAAAGGTTTGTAGAAAAGTTTATTAGTGGAAACCATCTAACTAGAAAAACCGAGGGAGGGTGACATAATAGTCGTCAAACTCGCAATAGAGGAGATGTGGTTGAATTTAGTTTCAACTGTCGACTAACTGTTGAGAGCAACGGCTTCTTTCATTACTTGCAATGGTGAGCTGAAAGCTTTTATAACTTTGACAACATGGTCAGTATGCATTATTGCACCACCTAATGAGACCAAAACATCCAAGTCTTCTGCATTATGTGTAGACGTATAGTCCGGACTGGGCCAGACAATGGGCCAGGCCCGGCGACAGTGGCCCACTCTATGTCTAAACCCTAATCCATGCCCTATAAATACATGGCTGGAATCTCCTTATTGATTACGACCGAACAGGTTACCCTAAACTTAGCTCTCATATGCTACAACGCATCGATACTAACTTGACCGTCGGAGGTGGATCCCGGGGCTACGGCCTCGGGTCCACTCCTAACGGGTTTTCATTGTTGACAGGTCTAATAGGGCTCGAGAAGACGACTAACGGCCCAAGGAGAGTCGTTGAATCAGTCCGCGCCAGATTATGCATCAACAAGTGGCGCCATCCGTGGGACACACTACGATAAGTTTTGTGCTCTCACATCACCGGAAAGCAACCATCGAGTTCAAAAGCCGGTATCTTTAAAATTATTTACTATTACGAGTAGTCAAATTGTTTCCTTCGACACAATATTCGGTTTATTCCACGTTGACCGATCCGAATGTAAAACAATGCATGCTTATACTAATACTGAATGTAAAACAATTGCATTAAATAATTGCATTAAATATATAAACGTTAGAGTCGCGGTTCATTCCACGGTTCATTCCACGTTTAATGCTTATACCGAATGTAAAACAATTGCAACCAAATTATCGTATACTTTAATTGCAACCAAATTATTGTATACTTTTTTATATATAATTTAAAAAAAGATATCCAAATATCTTCTAAATATTAAAAAGATTTTACATAAATCTCTTAACTGGATAAACACGATTTTATCTATCGCTATGAGCGCTAAGTACGCACGATCGGACCTATTTTATCTTTTAGCCGCGAACAACGCAGTCATGATAAATCTACCCGCTTTAGGCCATGCGTACGAAATCTTCGCAGATTGGCGCCATGGGCGCACTGTTACATACAGGCACCACGATGCTAGTCAATCGCCATGAGCGCACCGGACGAAAGCCGTGGTCAACTGCGATTATCCACAAACGTTAGAGTCTATGCGGTCACGATAAATCTATCTGTGTTTGTGCGTGCGAAAAACTATTAGTCGCGGTTACGGTACATCCATTCGCGCCATTGTTTTTATAAAAAAAGAAAAAGAAAAAATTAATCGCCATGAGCGCACTATAGATTAGCTATGTGCTACTTTTTTATATATATAGTTTGTAAAACCTCATGATAGGTGTAATTCGCACCGCGAAAATTTCTCTTATATGCTATATAATGCTTCATGCTATTTATCTTTTACTTCATTAAGTTTAATATGTTGCGACTCGCGGCATATACTTCTAATATTTGCATTAAGTGTTTTCAGGATTTGTATAACTAAGTTTAATGTTCCTACACGAGTAGCACCATCAAACTTGGGGGGCTACCAGGGTACATAATACCACTGTTTGCGCACATCGTACGCAGGTGTATTTGAAAGCAGATCGTACGTAAGAGGTATCGCGAGCCCAGTACAAAGACGAATTTAAATATTCGCACCATCTTGCCGCAGGGGAGACGTCCTCTGTCGGTTATAAAGACGAATGTTATGTTCGCACCTTGTCGCGGACAACGCGCATCTTTGTCGCGCACAATGCACATCCTTGTCGCGCACAGCGCACACCTCTGCCACAGAAGCACGTCTTCTGTCGAACCATGCTGCACCGCTACTGGTACAAAAGGTACGCCCTTACCCAGGATGCAGCATACAGGAATCCACCTTCACCACGGACACCTTCACCATTGTGAGACAATCACAATCGCAATCCCAGTGCGCACTGTCGCATTTGGGCTGCGCAGTATGGTCTATCTTTCTGTTGAACCATGTTGCACCGCTACTGGTACAAAAGGTACGTCCTTACCCAGGATGCAGCATACAGGAATCCACCTTCACCACGGACACCTTCACCATTGTGAGACAATCACAATCGCAATCCCAGTGCGCACAGTCGCATTTGGGCTGCGCAGTATGGTCTATCCCATGTGCGCACAAGTTGCGCACACATGGGTCATGCCGTCTTGGTTGATTGGGCCTACGCGGCCATGAACATGAACTTGAGTTTAGCATCCGCACTCAGGTCATGCGCATACTAAACTTGGGGGGCTTGTAGACGTATAGTCCGGACTGGGCCAGACAATGGGCCAGGCCCGGCGACAGTGGCCCACTCTATGCCTAAACCCTAATCCATGCCCTATAAATACATGGCTGGAATCTCCTTATTGATTACGACCGAACAGGTTACCCTAAACTTAGCTCTCATATGCTACAACGCATCGATACTAACTTGACCGTCGGAGGTGGATCCCGGGGCTACGGCCTCGGGTCCACTCCTAACGGGTTTTCATTGTTGACAGGTCTAATAGGGCTCGAGAAGACGACTAACGGCCCAAGGAGAGTCGTTGAATCAGTCCGCGCCAGATTATGCATCAACATTATGCATATGAAATATCAAATTAAGGCCAATTGCCACATTTTATTTTTCTAATCCCGGTTTCTTATATCGGTAAAGTCCCACAAATTCTTTGGTAGGTGGGAAAAAGATATGCACGCCGTTTTTGGGAAACTTTTATCATCCTGAAGTACCCAAAGCAAAGAAACCATCTTTTTACGATAAATTCCCTCAACATTCAGATCAGAACCCGCATTCTATATTTTTTTTTCCCGTATGGCTATTTTTTAAAGCCTTGGTTTCATCACAAATATCAGTCAAAAAACTAAAGAAAGCAAAAATTTACTCTCATTGGTTCACTACGCTTAGTTCTAAAGGCACAAGAAAAAGCAATACGGTCCAAGTTAATATGTTCCATTCAGTGGGATCCACTTTAAATATCGATAGTTCTTGATAGTGTTTTTTGATAGGACAACATGTCATGCATAAGGTGTACTTCCCAGCCTCTTCAAATTACCAAAATTTGCAGGTTATGCTAATTAACGCATTAACTTGGGTATATTAATTTAGCATCTTGCTTATTAACAATAATGGATTCTTGATCTGCTTTATCATGTTTGGGGAAAAAAAAATTAGTTTTGATGGTAAATAAAATGTCACATGGAATGAAACCAATCTTGCCGATTAAAAAACCTCACCGTTGTAAGATTATAGAAAGACTCATGCTTTGAGACATCAGTTTCAAGGATATAATTGGTACTCCCTTGCAATGCTTCGATATACAATATATAGTTATATACACTTACATTGAGGATTTAACTTCTAGAACCATGATTTTTGCCGGCATACAAACAACCAACGATTTTCACATGATTGCACTAAAGTTTGCTCAAATTAGGACAAAAGTCGCGCCAAGTGTCCTTGTAGACAAATTATCGGTACTATTAGTTACACGAGTTCCCCAGAAGTTAAAAGCTTTCAATTTGAATAGTTTGTTATAGTTCTCGACACTAAAAATCCAATAAAGTTTTATCAATTTAAAGTAACAAGTGCATGAAGAGTTGAAATTCATGTCTTCGTTTACATCTATAAACATAACAACCAACGGGGATGAAGTGTTTCATATTTCAAGTAGCAACAGCAATAAGGGACTACATTAATTTCCAAACCACAACCATTAAACGGCAACTTTAGTACAAGGTTCTCAACAAGTCGAGGCTAACTCAAAGAAACAAGTCTATGATAGTACTAAAGCGAGAGCTTAAATTAAAGACCAACTTCAACTAAAATCCAGCTTTTTCAAAAGCGGCAAGAAATTGTATATCACTTTTCCAGAAGGGCACCTGCACAACAGAAGAGTGAAGAGATATATGGTTATTAATTATAAGTCCATTTTACCACCAAATACATATATATTTGAATAACATCCTTAGAACACCACTACTAAAAGATTTACCTCATCAACTTTTAGTTTCAAGCACCTCTCAATCTTTTCCATAAGCATCTTTTCGGTATTACCGCACATCAAGTTGAATACGGCTCCTGTGGCATTATAAAGTATTTGTAAGAATAACATACTCTTGATAATTTTACACTCAACAAAAATATGCAACACTCCTTCCCAATTAATCTGTTCAAATTCACTTTTTTCCCATTGGTAAACCAGCACATGACAAATGTTGCATTTATCGAGACACGGGGAGTGATAAACAAGAGATATATAACATATATAGAAGGTACAAGTGCAGCAGTATGTATTTTTTTAATCTCGGGTCAACCTTTTCTTAGTTATACAATGCAGGTAATCAACACCATCTTTCAAAATATTATGTAAACCGCTCAGGAATTCAGAGTATCGAAATTCAAAAGCTTAAAAAAATGTAAAAAAGCAGGGCTTAAATCAACAATAAGGATATGCATTCTGCAAGTTGAAAAAGACACACTGATTATTGTATTTTTCTTACACAAGGGATTCTTCCATGCATTTCTCATCAATCCATGTAGCATTATAAATATACTAAACGCGTGGTTTTGACCCACCTCCAAGTAAAGGTTAGACAGTAATTAAACATGAATAAAGATATAAAATGCATTACCCTTAACAGCCTTGAGGGAAGATTGCTGCGTGAATACGTCATAGTCTGGCTCATCAAAAGAATCACCTTGCACTGGCAGATCAAAGTTAACTACCAAAAGCTGAAAAGTAGGTTTATAGAACATAATCAGATCAAAGACAAAATTAAAATACGCGAGGTTAGGAATTACTATGGGTATCACAGGCTGGAATTTGTGTTCCATACCAGCCCATTATGACTGTATATTATAAACCATATGCCCATACCCTTCCAACAAACCAAAAAATGCCACCCAAATTAAAAAGAGGAAAGAAAAGTGGATGCAAACCGTTGATTCATTAATCCCATCAGCAAGAAAAGCAACTTCGGTTGTTATTAGAATTTGAAAAGCATATTCATAGAATAAGGTGATGAGTTCATTTCTGGCTTCTGGCACAAGATCACCATGAACCATTGCTACGTCAATCTTACAGTCAACAAGCTTCTTATGCAACAATTCAGCAGTTTCTTTTGAGCGGACAAACATAACCGCCTGGACTTCAGCCAACCCAAACTGTAGTATTTTGGAGATAGTTACATCAATTTTGGATCTCTCATCAGGTAAATTCACTTTATATTGCATCACACGCTGCATCTTCACAAACAGCTGCAGCATGGTTACAAGCAGATGATATTGATAAGTAAACTATGCATGATGAATTAACAAGTCACCGTTGTTATCCTAATGATCGTATGGCTCAAACAAAATATGCATGGATGAAAATAGGGAACTTATATATGGTGTCATTTTGTATTATCATTACTTCAGTATTGATATATATTATCATCATAACTATTTGTTATTCACATATAAAAAAATCACCTATTTAGACCCCTCAGACCGAATACCGTCTCCTTGAATGATCAGAGAGCATGTAACTAATCTGATACAAAATCCGAAAACATGTAAAACAAACATTATCATTTGAGCCAAATCAAACTGAAGTCTCAAATAAACATAAACGCGAATCAATGGAATTAAACCAATCAAACCTCTAAGGCTAGGCGTATTTTAGTACACAATTAGGGACCAGATGAAATTACGTTTTGTGGTGTTAATTTTCGTCTGACTTTTTCTAATTGCAGTCGGTCAAAAAATAATGCATGTGTAAGGAACCTTATTATTATTGTTTAAAATTACATCTAGCATAAAAAAAACTTGACGACTACCAAGTAAAGTAGTACCAACAAGCAAATATTTGTGCATGCAGCATACAATTTATAGGGTTTCTAACATAAGCATCAATTAACACGTACAAATAAATAAGCTGTAATCAAGAACAGCAAAACAAATAAAAAGAATTACTACCTTGGTAGAATTGAATAAGAATTACGATTTTCTGTTGAGTAAAGCGATTTTCATAATATTTACAGTATATTTATAGGTTTGGAAAGAAGAAAAGTTAAGGAAAAGGGGAGAGTCGGTGATTTTTTTAATTTACTGCCGTCAGATTATATTGTTTACACATGTACGACCGTTATTTAATGGTTAGCATATTTGAGGCTGATTGGGATTCCTTATTACGGAGTATTTTTGTTTATACTTATGTTTAAAGTAGTTACTTATTTGAAACACTATTTTTTTGTTTATAATAACGTAATAACTTGACACCGTTAAATTTACTTATAAAAAGAATTTCGTTGCATTCCATCTCCGCAAACCTCATGAAAAGAACAACTCGACACTTTCAACCGAGAAACTCAAGAATAAGAACACTGATTTAACCATTTTGGATATCCTCAAAAATCATCCAATTGGCTTTGCACAATGTTCCACTAGTTTAATTCCTAACATCTACGTGCATCAATTGTGATACACTGCGAAGTATGTTGAAGCTATAAGAAGTCTTATCGATCAACATAAATTTCTCATTGACTTACCTATGTTTCGCAAAAATAGATCCCGACCAATCTAGTAAAAGACTAGCTAGGACCGGTAGGCCGAGTAGTGACGGACGCAAGAAATTGTCACATGGTATTCACTTTTTAGTAAAGTTTGAAAAAAGCATGCACTTAGTATTAAACTCTAAAATATATATAAAAAAAACCGTTTATACACTAGTGATGAAGCTTTTAAGGTACGCACATGGCACATGCATACCCTCTGCTTTAAGTATGTTTGCCACTGACGCCGAGCCCGCCCATCTATACATTAACAATACATTTTGCAATTGAAGCGGTCTAAAGGGTATTCTTGACTTTTGGAAACAAGATTGTTTGGGTGTAATCCAAGATATCACGAAACAACAAGGTGCATACAGTACGAACATTTGCAACATCAATCGAGCATGGCACATTGACATTTTTACCCTATATTTTAAGCTGCAAATACTAAGGAAGCTATGATATAAGTTACGGTTATAAAACATGACCATTTGGTTTTATAGCTCTCTTCCTCTTCACTTTTAATTTTATTTTCATTAATAGCCGATATAAAGAACACAACTACTATAACATATAATTTACTTAGGAAAATATGCATTTTATTACAAAATAAATATTTCGTCCCAAAATTCTTGTTCTCCAACAAAAAACAAACAGTTTAATAAAAGTAAGATCATTACATTCTTCAATCAATCAAATATCCTCACTCACTAAACTATGTTTTGATTAATTGACACAAGAAGCGGACTATTATTTTGAGACGCCTCAAACTAAAAAAGAAGACAATAATTTTGAGAAAGAGGGAATATTTGCAAATGTTAAAAATAGAAATATTCAACCAGGACCATGATGGCATGACCGTGTTGATTTTTCCGATATGTCCACCATCTTCATAAAGATAAAACATAGATTAAATTGTGAAATTGTAAAAAAATCTTCTCTGAACATGAGAAAAGAAATGAACTTATTACAATAGTGGGTTAGTTTAGTTTATATGTTGGTCCACAAAAAAAGCCCATTGGTAAATAGATGAGATATTTCGTGTCACTTTCTTTAGGTCTCGTCAACTCCACAACATGAATTATTGTTTGTTGTTGTTGTACTATACTTCACTTCAAACCCTTACACATTAACTTAACAGCAGTTCAATTCAACAGCCACAACATCACCATTAATAATAAGCATGGTAAGTGTCATCACCTCTTTCACCCTCAAACATTTTTATTTAGTTATTTATTTACTGTATCTGGTTTGGTAAATTAAATAAGAGACTCATTTTGTTAGTTTTCGGTTATCAGTTGGTCACATTACATCTAATTATTCAAAAACAGATAATATACTAACAGATCTAGCGATTAAGTAGTTTTTGTTGTCGACTTTAAAAAAGCTATTGTAGAATCAAATTTAATCTGTAGTACGTAACTGCAGCGAGCTGCTGAGATGGTTTCGTATAAATTGCCATCCTCTTTAACAAACGTACCACGTCGTCATTATGTTTTCCTGAGCTTCCGAGGGGAGGAGACTCGCGCAGGTTTCACCAGTTATTTACATGAAGCCTTAACTCGAGATCACATTAGAACCTACATAGATGACAAGTCACTACAGTCTGGAAGTTTCATCGCTACTGAGCTCCCAGCGGCCATTGAAGCATCAACATTTGCAATCGTGGTTTTGTCGAGCGATTTTGCAACGTCAAAATGGTGTCTAGAGGAAATTGCAAAGATTGTTGATTGCGAAAAACAGGGCATCCTGACTATTATTCCTATTTTTTACTATGTGGATCCTTCCAACGTAAGACACCAAAGAAACTCTTTTGAAGATGCCTTTATCAAGCATGAAAATGATCCTACAATTGTGCCACAGAAGGTGAAAAGATGGAGAGATGCTTTCACAAGAGTGGGAGGAATTTCAGGAGTGCACATTACACCGCACAGGTAGTTTTTTTTTTATTAATAATTTAATATATATTCTTTCAAGTTATTTTGCTATGTTGTTGTTTTGATTGTAGTGTCTATACAATTATATAAAAGATCTGTCAGTACCCAATAATGAATTATATAAAGAAGATTTGAGAAATACTCAATGAACTCATCTTCAACTTTCAATTTGTGTGAATGTGTAGATAACCAACAGTGCGTTTGATACTTCACCATAGGGCCTTTGGCCTAGCGGTATGTGAGTGGCCCATCAACTAAGTAGTTGTGGGTTCAAGTCTCGATTGAGACATGTGAGATATTAATATTGGTCTTTCCAAAAATAAGTTTGATACTTCAGAAAGACCATGTCACATATATAAGACTAAAGAGTCCTAAATCAGCTGACCTTATTCATCCGACCACCTATTTACACATCAAGTTATCTGCAGGAAAGAGGTAGAATTTGTAAGTGAAATTGTAAGAAATATCAAGCAGTCCCTGGACGCTGCATTACCAACGGCTGTTCCTGGTGGTCTAGTGGGGATCGAGTCACGAGTAAATGAGGTGAAAAGAATTTTGCTTATGGAGTCTTCTGATGTTCGTTTTATAGGGCTTTGTGGGATGAGTGGAGTTGGGAAGACAACTCTAGCTGAAGCTGTGTATGGGGCAATTCAAAAGGAATTTGAAGGAAACAGCTTCATTGAAAACATCAAGGACGTTTCCAAGCAAAGTGATTGTTCTAGTTTATGCAAGCTACAACAGAAACTCTTAGATGACATATTGAAGGACAAAACCATACATGTACAAAATGTTATACACGGACAAACTTTGTTGATGACAAAGCTACGTGATATAAAGGTTCTGATTGTTTTAGATGATGTAAATCATGCGGACCAGTTGAGTTATCTGGCTGGGGGACTTGAATGGTTTGGAAATGGCAGCAGAGTCATAGTAACCACCACAAACATGGACTTGCTGAATGTGCACAAAGTAAATGAAATTTACAGATGTGAAGAAATGAATAATGATGAAGCTCTGAGACTCTTTATTCAGTCAGCGTTTGAGCATGACCCTCCTACACTTGTATATGAAAAGTGGTCTGATGATATTGTGAAACTTGCTGGAGGTCTTCCATTAGCTCTAAATGTGTATGGTTCTCTTTTATACGGGAAGGAAGAGAACTATTGGAAAGAGATGTTGAAGAAACTTCGAGAATATCCACCTGAGGATGTTCTTGGAAGACTTGAAGTAGTTTTTGCTCGACTTGATAGTAATCAGCAGGAGATCTTCATGTATATTGCATGTTTCTTGAAAGGGAGAGACATGGATTTGGTTAAAGACATACTAACGAATATTGGATTGTACTCTGAGTGTGGAATCACCGATCTTATGAACAAGTTTCTCATAACTATCAATCTTGATGATTGTGTGTGGATGCATGATCTGCTCCAACAAATGTGCTGGGAAATTCTTCGTAAGAAATCACATATTTACAGAGGAATTCACTTTGCAATAAAAAATTTCCAAGATATCGTAGAAGTCCTCTTATCGAAACCTAAGGTTTGTACATGGACGTGTTTTCATATTTAGCTCCAAACTATTAATGTTATAATGCGTCTCTTAATATAAATAAAAGAGGGCGTTGACTAAAAACATCTCACTAAGAAACTCAAATAATTTTTAAAAATCACAAAAAATAATAATAATAAATAAATAAATAAATAAATAAATAAAAAAAAAAAAAAAAAAAAAAACTGAAAAAGGTTTTTGGTTTGATCCAAACTTTTGCGGCTTGCAAACAACTAAACATTGTATGATGTGCGGTCCTTGGGGAAGAGTTTCATGGGTCCAGAATGGATCCCGGGTTAAGGTGGCCCGTAAACCAACCTTTTTGTGGGTGAAAAATGATGAAAGAATTATATTACTTACTCTGCTTTTGTGCTTCTTATTACCAGAAATCTCGTACAATTGGTATCATTAACCAGGAGAAGGTTGAAATGGGTGATTCCATTGATGATCCTTGCTGTTTCTCAATAATGAGGAGATTGAAATTTCTCAGAATAAGTAATATACACTTTCCTCAAGGTCTTAGTTATCTTTCAAATGAGCTACGAATTTTGGAATGGTTTGAATGTTCTTTGAAGTCTTTGCCTTCAAACTTTAAGCCGACGCATATTTATGAACTTGAAATGTGTTATAGCCAGCTTAAAACACTTTGGGAGGAAACTCTTGTAAGTATTGTCTATAGATCCTGTTAATCATGTGTTACTAATAAATTTCCAGTGATTGCAAGCTAGAAATTTGAGAATTTTCTGATCATTTTACAGGTTTTTCCGAATTTGAGATCTATTGACCTTAGTTTCTCAAAGGAATTGATCAAAATCCCAGACTTGACATCAACTCCAAAACTAGTGAAACTGATTCTTGAAGGCTGCACGAAATTGAAAGAGTTGCATGAATCAGTTCCTCTGCATAAAAGTCTACAATACATGAATCTTATGGGGTGTACGCATCTTCAATGCCTTGGCAGAAGCAAATTTGAAATGGAAGCTCTTGTGACACTTCTTCTTTCTGGCTGCTCTAATCTTGAAGATCTTCCTGAGTTTGGACAGAATATGAAGTGCTTAGAGAACCTTTATTTGGATGGAACTAACATCAAGAAGTTACCAGAAAGCTTGGGGGGATTGCATAACTTGAGAAAGCTTGATGCGAGTGAAACATCCATAAAAGAGATTCCTATGTCCATTTGTTACCTGAAAAGATTAAGACTTCTACGTGCTCAAAGATGTCCACTTTCATCCCAAATTAAAGGTTTACTTTTTACAAATGTGGATATCTTATCAAATATAAGGGAGCTTGATCTAAGTTTTTGCAATCTATCTATAGTTCCTGATGGTATTGGTTTACTGCATCGATTGATATCTTTGGATCTATCTGGAAATGATTTTGTTCTTCTGCCAGCAAGTATGAGTCTACTTTCAAATCTTAAAATGCTTTGTTTGAATAATTGCAAGAGGCTTCAATCAGTACCAAAACTTTCAATAGTAAATGAGGACACACTTTCTGGACTTCCGATTAGATTCAATTACATTATGTCAGGAGAAGAGGTGGATGTGTCTACCTTTCATGCCACAGGCAACAACACTAGTCCAACGGTTTCATGTTTGAACTGCCCCAAACTAGCAGAAAACGAAAGTGGCAGTTATCTGGCAGAAAGAGTACTTAATAGTTATCTTCAGGTCCCCCCTCCCCCTTCTCTGTGTCTATGTGTGTGTGTGTGTGTGACATCCCATGCATTTCAGATAGAATATCAAGATTCATACGTCTAACTATGTTTTTATCAATTTGTGTTCTCCCAAATTGTAAAATGAGACTATTGGTAAGTAACTATTTTTTTTGCATGTGTTCAGTTGAGAACAAAATATTGGATGACACCAGAAGCTGTATTTGAGATAGTTGCGGCTGGAAACGAAATTCCATCGAAGTTCAGGATGTCAAAATCTGATGAAATATTGTTGCTTGATGGCCCATGGGTTGGAGTTGCCATATGCGCTGTTATTGCTTTCCACCATACAGATGCCAATATGGAAACAAAATACGTGGTGACCGCTCGTATCCATGATGGGGAAACACTTCGTAAAATTCCCGTCCCCGTAAACTTGGTGCAAGGATTTGAGAACCAATTGGTTTTCTATTGGACAGCAGCTAATGACCTTCAAAGAATGGTAAATGAAAATCAAAAGAACACGTTTAGTGTATCATTAAGCGTTGAGCCAAGAGGTCAGTTTTAACAAGTTAATTTGATTTACCACATGAGCATCTCAATCTTACATGTCAAAAAGGCGACTGTTTGTGTGTCATACTTTATAATTAATATTTGAGTGACTGTTCTTCATGGTATGTGTTTGCAAAGGTAGGGGAAATAAGTGACTACTCATTTGATTAATTCTTTGAATACATTTGTTGCAGATGGAAATTTACAGGTGACAAATTTTGGAGTTCGTTTCATACGTGATGAAGAAATACAGCAGTTGAAAAGATATGAAGATTCTACATATAATGTAGTGAGGTCTAAGTTTATAGCTGCTATGACTCTTAATCCTTATTTGGATGAAACCAGAGCCAATCACATGTTCCTTGAGGACATTAGCCATCCCGATATGATAACGAGCTTTATTTCTGTCTATAGAAGATATGGTGATTCATTGCCAAAAATTCACCAAATTATTAACTGTCTGCTCAAAATCAACCAAGAGGTTTTTAAGCAATGGAAGAAAGAGAGTAGTACCCAATTATTATTTCGTTTAATTTATGATTACTATCGAATCAGCCGTGGAACTTTGGAGCTTTACACTGATTTCATAAGGTTGCTGAAAGACATATCATGTAGCTGGAGGAGCATAGAGTCGGCACTCAAGCAAATTTTGGTGAAAAGCACAGCAGACAATTACAGTAATGAAGAGATGCTGCAGCAACTAAGTGATCTTGAAGCTGCTAAAAGTGTAATGTTTTCTGATATGTTTGTCACATCCTTGGCATATATCTGTAAGCAAACAGTTTTATTTTCAAGATGCATAGAAGAAGAGACGACCCGACAAAACAGATTCTCCACGTCAGCAGTGCTAATGGCGAAATTATCAAGAATGACGATTGCAGGCATTTTGTGTATAATTGCTAGATATAATGGAAGCTTCCGGTTATATAAGACTCAGCCTCATGGTTGGCATGGAATTTATATGAATGATGATTATGATAGAGTTGCAGATTCAGGATTTCCATACTAATGCAGATCTTTTGCTTGAATTAAACAAGAAGATGGAGAAGCCACACGAGTCTAGACGTGTTACTGAAAGAAACAAGGAAGAGATAAAGAAAGTAATAAATAAGCTTGAGAAGAATATCAATGACCTCACAGAGACCATTGAAGATATGAGTAACCAAGCTTCTGAAAATTATGCCATTATATTGGATGCAGGAATAATCTTAAATCAGTTTATGGAAGATAATAAGTTGCAAGTGACGGAATCTCGACGTTTTATACATGATTTTGATATACAGCTACCAGACGGATATGAAGACCCTGAGGAAACCTGGCCACAGTTTATGTAATTAGGATAGTTCCAAGAGTACTATTGGGTCTTTGTTTGCAAAAGGCCCAAAACAATTTGCTCTAGATTTTGATCTCTTGAAATCTTGAAGTTAATCTTTTTTCTTGTTTTGGAATGACAAACTTGCACTTTGTGCCTATTGATATTCAGCTTGTTGCTGCCAGTATTGATAAGCAGTGTAAAAAATGCACATTCAGACCCCTCTTTAATTGTGAAAGATCCAAATGATGATCTTTTGGTTCCAATTTGGTTGCTTAAACTATGATTACTTCCGTTTTTCTCACATCTTTGCATGAAATTCCTGATTACCCCCTTATTTTGAATGATTAATCATTCTCCGTACAACATTTTCATCCGAATTTGCAACAACATATTAATTTAAAAAATTAATGTGAATTTCGGTTGCAAACATTGAGTGATTTGCAATGAAACATTGAGTGAAGCGATTAGATTTTGAATCTTTTGTAGTTGCGTGAAAATAGTTGGTTAGTTTGGTTGATATCTTGGTCCATGAAAGCCCAAATACTGAGCCCAAATATAGCCCATTTGTTTTTATTTTTATTTTTAACATAAGCCCATGTGTTATTGATTGAGATTTTTCATCTCATTTTCCCACGTCTTTCCAAATTGACTGTGATAATAAATTATTGTTTGTAGTTCACTTCATCCATGCACCATTCATTTTCGGATCAGACACACACAGCAACTGAATTCAAAAGCCACACCATCAATTTCATCAGCATGGTATGTTTTCAGCACCTCTTTCACTCTCATACACATATTACTCTTTAACCCTCATACACATATTACTCTTTCACCCTCATACACATACTACTCTTTCGCAACAGCTTTTGTATAGTATTTATTTATCAATCTGCTTAGGTTAATTAAACATTCTGCCACTTGCAACACATATTCAGTTATTAGAAAAAGACAAACAAGCTATTAGATCCATCGTTTGGTGCTTTATTATAGGGCTTTACCTTTGGGATAATTATAATATCTGATTAATCAATTATTTAGTGCTATTGAATCTCATTTTTATTATACTGCGCCTGCTATGGACACGGACAAAGCCAACAATTAGCAATAAGAGGGACCGATTTTTTTTTCTCAAACTAACAAATTAATATAATTAAAACTTTAAAAGGTGGGTTCTAATGATTACACACTGGGTTACAAACATAAAATTTTGATAAGAAAAACATATTGACAACTAATAAAGAAATATCAAATGAAAACTTTGTGCATGAAACGGTGTCAAACTTCTCTTAATTCGATCTTTTGACATCTAAAGGTTTGGGGGTCATTTGACTATAGTTGGGTCATAGGATTAAATTTTACAAGATAAAGCGATTGTGCGTGTTGGAAGGGGCGGAGCATCCCCTAACTCCCCCACTGTCTCCGTACCTGGCTATCGACATATTTTGTATTATTTCGCCTTTATTTTATTTTTTTATTTATTTTTTATTTTTTTTTATTTGCATGAGCAGTACCGACTGTTTTTTGTCTCGAAATTATTGTATGCGCACACAGTTTAAGAAAAGTGGGACCATAACTTTACCCGGTAAACTCTTTTCTTATTAGTTGAAATAAGAACCAGACAATTATTTTATGACATTCAATGGAATTATAGACAGTAATTTTGGAACCGAATGAGTATTAATTAGTTGCATCATGTGAGTATCTCAAAAAATATTCCCATACAAAAAACAAACATAATCATTACTACTTTCTCGATAAATAATCCTGTTAAGCTCTATAGATGATGCCATATGTATCGTCATCATCTTCGTCAAGACTATCACAAGGTTATGATGTTTTCATGAGCTTCCGAAGTGAAGACACTCGCATGGGTTTCACCAGCCATTTATATGATGCTTTAATTAGAAACGATATTATAACTTACAAAGATGATAAGACGCTTGAGATTGGGAATCCCATCGCTTCCGAGCTCCTAGAGGCCATAGAAGCATCAAGAATTGCCATAGTGGTTTTATCATGCAATTTTGCGACATCAAAATGGTGTTTGGAGGAAATTGCAAAAATTGTTGATTGCATGGAACATGGCAATCTGGTAATTATCCCTGTGTTTTACCATGTGGACCCTTCTGATGTAAGCAGTCAAAGAAACTGTTTCGAACAAGGCTTTGTCGATCATGAAGCAAATCCTGGAATTTCACCACAGACAGTGAAAACCTGGAGAAGTGCGTTTAAAACGGTGGGGGCTCTCTCTGGAATGCACGTGACACAACACAGGTGGCAGTCTTATTAACCTTTTATTTTTAGATGCTATCATTGTAAGGTTCTTTTGCTATATGAATATTGGAGGTAATAATTTCTCATGTAGTTTTATATGCAACATATATAACTTAGCCATTTCTAGAAGTAGATAGAACTATAAGAATCCTAACGCGACTGTAATAATATTTCTGCCTTTCTGGACACTACTCTCAATTCTGGCTATCTGCAGGAATGAAACAGAAGTCATAAGTGAAATTGTAGCAAAAATCTTAAGGGACAGGCCAGATGCGTTACCAGAAAATTTATTCCATGGCCTAGTGGGAATGGAGTCACGAGTTGATGAAATAAAAAGAATTTTGAGAATGGAGTCTAGTGAAGTTCTTTTTGTAGGGATATGTGGGATGAGTGGAATTGGTAAGACTACATTAGCTGAATCTGTCTTTTACCATATTCAAAGGCAGTTTGAAAAGAGTAGCTTCATTGAAAATATCAAGGACATCTCCAAGCAAGATGATAGTACTGATCTACGCAAATTACAACAAAAACTCCTTGATGACATTTTGAAGGAGAAAAGCGTTCGTGTACAAAGTGTTAAACACGGACAAGCTTTGTTGGGGACAAAGCTACGTGGTTTGAAGGTTATAATTGTTTTGGATGATGTGAATCATGTAGATCAGTTAACCTGTTTGGCTGGTGGGCGTGAATGGTTTGGACCTGGCACCAGAATCATAGTAACCACAACAAACATAGACTTGCTGAATGTTCACAAAATAATTGAAATCTACAGATGTGAAGAAATGAATAATTATGAAGCTCATAGACTCTTTTGTCAGTCAGCGTTTGAGCATGGCCCTCCTACACGAGTGTATGAAAAGTGGTCGGATGATATTGTGAAGCTTGCTGGCGGTCTCCCGTTAGCCCTTAATGTTTATGGTTCACTGTTATATGAGAAGGAGGAGAGCTATTGGAAAGAGATGTTGAAGAAACTTCAAGTATATCCGCCTAAAGATGTTCTTGGAAGACTTGAAGTAGTTTTTGCAAGACTTGATAGTAATCAGCAGGAGATCTTCATGTATATTGCATGTTTCTTGAAAGGGAGAGACATGGATTTGGTTAAAGATATACTAATGAATATTGGTTTGTACGCTGAGTGTGGAATCACTGATCTTATGAACAAGTTTCTCATAACTATCAATCTTGATGATTGTGTGTGGATGCATGATTTGCTCCAACAAATGTGCTGGGAAATTCTTCGTAAGAAATCACATATATCCGGAGGAATTCACTTTGCAATAAAAAATTTCCAAGATATTGTAGATGTCCTCTTATCAAAACCGAAGGTTTGTACATGGACCTGTTTTCATATTTAGCTCCAAACTATTAATATTTTAATGCATCTTTTAATACGTAGAAACTAAGATCTCGTCTAGCTTGACCATATCTTCATTTGAATTTCCATTAACAACTTATCATAATATAGGAATTCTCATTTATTTACAGATTGAGCCTAATCTTAATTTTGTTTTTTTTCAAGATTTATCATTTTCTTTTAATAATCCATTCGGTAAAATTTAAAGAGAAAATAACAAAAATAACCACTCTCACGATTGAAATAAAAATATGCTTCGCCAATTTGCAATTTTTTCAGCTTTTTTCTATTTCTTAAATAACTTTCTAATTTTATCGACACTTTCTGCAAAGTACAGGTAGTGTCGATAAAACAAAAAATCTTTCACAAAAATTTTTAAGAAAATTAGGGAAAAAAAAAAAAAAAAAAA
>LBNU01000257.1:54555-74120 GCA_014162995.1 Artemisia annua
TATGTGTCTATGTGTGTGTGTGTGTAACATCTCGTGCATTTCAAGATAAGAATATCAAGATCTATCCATCTAAATATGTTTTTATCAATTTATGTTCTCCCAAATTGTAAAATGAGACTATTGGTAAGTAACTATCTTTTTTTTGTTTGTGTTCAGTTGAGAACAAAAAATTGGATGACACCAGAAGCTGTATTTGAGATAGTTGCGGCTGGAAGAGAAATTCCATCAAAGTTCACAACGTCAAAATCTGACGAAATATTGTTGCTTGATGGCCCATGGGTTGGAGTGGCCATATGCGGTGTTATTGCTTTTCGCCATACAGTTGCTAACATGGAAACAAAATACGTGGTCACAGCTCATATCCATCATGGGGAAACACTTTGTAAAATTCCCTCCCCCGTAAACTTGGTGCCAGGTTTGGAGAACCAATTGGTTTTCTATTGGACAGCAGCTAATGACCTTCAAAGAATGGTAAATGAAAATCAAAAGAACACGTTTCGTGTATCATTAAGTGTTGAGCCAAGAGGTCAGTTTTAACAGGTTAATTTGATTTACCACATGAGCATCTCAATCTTGCATATCACCAAGGCGACTGTGTGTGTGTCATACTTTATATTTAATATTTAAGGGACTACTAATTTGATTAATTCTTTGAATACATTTGTTGCAGACGGAAATTTACAGGTGACAAAATTTGGAGTTCGTTTCATACGTGATGAAGACATACTGAAGTTGAAAAAATATGAAGATGCTACAAAAGAGGTGGTGATGTCTCAGTTTAAAGCTGCTGTAACTCTTACCATTAATTTGAAATTGGGATCTGAAGCCGGTCACATAAATTTTGAGGACACTATCCATCCTCAAAGCATAACGAGTTTTATTTCTTTCTATAAAAGGAATGGTTATTCATTGCACAAAATCCACCAAATTATTAACTGTCTACTCGAAATCAACCAAGAGATTTTTAAGCAATGGAAAAAAGAGTGGAGTGATGCACAATCATTAAATCCTTTGATTTATGACTACTATCGGATAAGCCGTGGAACTTTGGAGCTATACAATGAATTCATAAGGTTGCTGAAAGACATATCATGTAGCTGGAGGAGCGTAGAGTTGGCACTCAAGCAAATTTTGGTGAAAAGCACAGCAGACAATTACAGTAATGAAGAGATGCTGCAACAACTCAGTGATCTTGAAGCTGCGAAAAGTATAACGTTTTCTGATATGTTTGTCACATCCTTGGCAAATATCTGTAAGCAAACAGTTTTATTTACAGGATGCATAAAAGAAGAGATCCGAGAAAACAGACCCTCCACGTCAATAATGCTTATGGCGAAATTATCAGGAATGATGATTGCAGGCATTTTGTGTTTAGCTGTTCGATTTAATGTATTTGGGAGTTCAGATTTTGATGATGTTGATGAATGGATCAATAAACTGTATTTTAGATCTGATTATGGTAGAGAGTTGCATATTCAGGATTTCCATATTAATGCAGATCTTTTGCTTGAATTGAACAAGAAGATGGAGAAGCCACACGAGTCTAGATGTGTTACTGAAAGAAACAAGGCAGAGATAAAGAAAGTAATAAATAAGCTTGAGAAGAATATCGATGACCTCACAGAGACCATTGAAGATATGAGTAACCAAGCTTTTAAAAATTATGCTGTTATATTGGAAGCTGGAAATATCTTAAATCAGCTTATGGAAGATAATAAGTTACAGGTGACAGAATCTCGACGTTTTATACATGATTTTGATATGCAGCTGCCAGACAGATATGAAGAACCTGAGGAAACCTGACCAGAGTCAAGTATTTAGTTGGTTACTATTCTGTCATATTGCCAGATCAGCAAGAGCCTGGACCTGTTTATGGATACTGGGTCGATCTTTTCTAGGCACTTTTAGTCCAGGTGAGCCGAATTACAGTTTATGTATTTGGGATAGTTCACGAGTATACTATTGGGTCTGTGTTTGCAAAGGCCCAAAACAATTTGCTCTAGATTTTGATCTCTTGAAAATTTGAAGTTAATTTTGTTTTCTTTCCTTTTTCTTGTTTTGGAAAGACAAACTTGCACTTTGTGCCCATTGATATTTGATAATCACCGTGAAAACTGCACATGTGAACACCTCTTTAATTGTGAAAGATCCAAATGATGATCTTTTGGTTCCAATTTGGTTACTTAAAAATTAAAATATGATTACTTCCGTTTTTTCACATATCTTTGCACGAAATACCGGATTACCCCCTTAATTTGATAAAAAAAAAAAAAAAAAAAAAAAAAAAAAAAAAAAAAATCCAATCCAGAATTCTTTTGTACTTTTTATTTAAAACTAGCTTATAACTCCGCCCGATGGGCCGGCTACCGCGCTCATAATTTAATTTACTAAAAATTAAAGATTAAAGAATATACACAATTAATCCGTCATACAAATACACTCCTATTACAACAAACTGACAACACACAAGATGCAACCGAGTATGGAAGTCCAAACACAAATACATTCAAGCAAACCAATACGTACACCGGCCACATAGACCATAAAACTAAAAAAGTTCTGAAGTTTATCGTAAAATCTTTCTGTACACCAACATTAACATCAAAAAAAAAGCCCAAAAGAGCTACTGTAATAGTTACCAACAACGTATAAACTTTTCTCTCACCTTATTCTACATATATATCCCGTATAAATGTTGAAACTATATTAGTTTCACGAACTATATAAAGCCCACCACTAATCATCATCTCAATAATGATCATTTTTTATTCCACACCACATGAAATGCAAATTTCCAATTCCCGAGAAGGCTTTTTTTGCATAAATAATTCTTGATCTCCCAACCAATATATATGTTAGCCAGTCATCACGTCTATAAGATAGTTTACGAATGGTCATTTCAACATGCTATACATATCATGGACGGAGATTAATTTATAATTACGAATTCTCATTTCAGCCTAGTGATGGTGGTAGGATAAAGCTTAGCATCAATGAGTGAATACTTGGATTTTCTGTCTGCCAAAGGCGCACCCCTTTATTCGATGTCTTTGAGATGTTACTATTATAATTTATAAAGAAAACACAGTTCATCGCCTGAAAGAAAGATTAGTAGTCATCTTATTATCTTGAAAATTTAAGCTTTTTAGCGTTCTATAAAGATTTAAATGAACGGGTTCCATTTAAGAGTTTGAGTTAACCATGAATCGACTTTTACTCTTAAAAAAGCTTGCCATTCCTTTTCCTGTTAGCATTGTATCAAAGAAGTCAGTTATATATCATAAGATACCGTAAGTGCCAAAGTCAAGAGTTAGATTGAATATGAAATAATAAATGAGCTGTTACCATTTTTCAAATAATGTGACACAACCAAGAGTTAACAGTTCCAGTTTTTTTAATCTGCAGTAGCCACCTAATCCTTCATAACAAAAGGAAAACACTTGACTATTGTTGTTCTATAAAAAGGAAGAGTACGTATGTCCTCTAAAGTTTCACATGAGATGCAAAAGAATATAAATATATATTTGGGCAAAATCAAATTGGCTTGCTATAAGTATCAAGTAAATAACAAAACCATAGCAAGAATTAAATTTGAATCAAGAGTTAAAAAACACAAAAGAGAAAGGAAGCACTAATGATAACTCTTACTCACTTTAACCAAATTAAACCCGAAGAATTTCAAGGATGGCTACTAATAAGGCCTAACAATTTTGCACAGATAACCTATGACATGTGTACACAGACATACAAAGTGGACATGTGTCGCCTTCTATATGGTAGATGCATCCCCTAATGAAACTTAACGGTGAAGCATACCTTGCTTTCACTTTCAGTAGGCTAAATCATGAGTGCTCCAGCAATTGGCCATGACATTGTTTGACAAATGGAATCCGTAATCAATAAGAAGTCTGGCAACATCTTCTGGCTCAATTCGAGCAAGATCTTTCGACTAACTTGAGTCACATTCAGTATTATCCATTCAAGATAGCTATCTTTGATGCATTGTTATTCCTTGAGATCAACAAAGCAAACCGATCAATAAAACAGATCATACATTTAAAAGGCCACATGTCGAACATTCTATATATACTAAGCACAAAAAGTATTATGTCCGTTGACGATCAAACATGATAATCTCTAGTACTTAGCTACAAAATATAAGATACAAACAGTTGGCTTCAGGGCTGCTTTCGGTTTCAAGGCTCCGTTTCCCAAGCCAGAAAGTCAAAGCAAATGTTAGTTGTGTCTCAATCCGCACATAGTAAACTATTGAGTTAATGACAAACGGGTGAAACGGGTCAAAATTGAACTTGATGCATGACAACCCCGTAAACTGTTCAATCAAAGATTAATATAGTTTTTGTAATCTAACTAACGCATTTATTATTTAGAGAGAAATTTAGAATGGACAACGGTCTTTGGGTCATTCCAACCTGATCGGGCCTACTTCAACATGCTATGTCCTAAATTGGGAATCGCTCAACACTCAATCTGCTGCACTATTTGACTCAAGAATTTAAATTTTGAATGTAAACCAAACTTATTGACAGCCATTTTTCTCATCTTCAGACTCACACTACACAACGGATATCAATGATTGCAAACCAATTATAAGTAGAATAACTCAACCTACCATTTCAAACAACATCATAATTCAAATGTATCAATCCTTTTATATCTATTTAAAAGTTATAACATGTATAAACAAATTGTAACCAACGTACATACATCTAGTTTCTTTAAAGCTACATAACGTACATACATACCTAAGCGTCAAGCAATATTGAGTCCAGCTAAATGCATCAGCCTTAATCCAAATAGTTAGCTATTTAACATGTTGTCCCTTTTATTGTCACTCTTGTCTTTTCGTTTCTCATATTTCTTCGACTTGGTTTTATTAGATTTGACACTAATTACACCACCCGTGGGTACCTTTCCACCGTTTTGCAAAGCACTTTCGACATCTACATCCTTGTCAGCAATAACATACCTCTGAGGAAGTCCGGATTCAATAACCCCTCACTCTTATCTTTCAAGTCGTCCTAAAATAAGATTAGAAGGTAAATGTAAGTGTAAAGATAATGCCAACATACATCAGCATAAAGTCATTATTAGTCAACCAACAAACCTTGACATTCTTTGCGGCTTCATCAAGATCCTCATCTACTGAAACTGAGTGTGGCTTTAGATCCACCTGGAAGCAAATGAACGTATGTAAAGTAAGTTCAGAAATGGCAAAGACTTATCCTAGCAATGATTATGGTTGGCAATTTTGCCACTTCCGCAATACATGGATCAGAAAAATAAACTATCGAGAACGGGTCAATAGTGTTGAACATGCTAACCTAGTCAAAAGATTAATATAGTTTTTGTACTCTAATTAACGCATTTATTATTTAGAGAGAAATTTTGAACGGACAACGGTCTTTGGGTCATTCCAACCTGACCGGGCCTGATTCAACATGTGTTGCCATTCCAACCTTTCAATGGCTTTCTGTGAAAAGAGTAACAGAAAGTGTAGAGTGTCACGGTTAACCTTGAACAAATTAATTATTATCCAATCTACACATATTCCTATATGATTAGAAAATACTAAGAATATTTGATTCGGATAGGATTTGCAAACTACAAATGACAGGTTTGACCGTTTGAGGGTGAAGAGGGGGAAAATAAAATGTTTTATTCCAATGAAATCAATATTTTGAGTCCAGATTAAACAAACTAATATATAAACATTTAAGGTACAATCCTGAGTATAAGATGCATCTTGGTTCTGCAAGCCCATGCACAGCAACACAGAGGCCTTAGTATACGATAATGAACTTGGTAACTTCTCCTGGAAATATAAATGTGCAAGGGATAATTTGAGATCTGAAATCTGTCGAAACAAAAATAAATAAATAAATAAATACATCAGATGTGAAAAGATGACTTAAAAATTATGAGCCAACATTTCAAACTTCTTGGCAAACCAAAATCCTTTAGAAAGCCTTGCCTCAAGTACGATTGTATTATTTAGCACACCGTCAGAGTTACTAGATGATGTTCAGCAAGGTGGTTCACATAAGCTTCCAGCCTTCTCATACCATCTAAAGAAAAAGGACGACAAACATATACAAATAGTTTTCATCTAAAATAAACATTAATATGTGCAAAAACTTTGCAATTTCTCCTATTATAAACAAAGAGATCAAAAGAATGCACACCTTAGTCATGGTTTTCTCATGTGGCTTACAAATCAAGTTAGTTATGAAATGAAAGCATACGATCCAAACGAAAGTTTATTTCATGCTTCTTGGCCGCGAAGCAGTCAAAAGAGCTTGTTTAAGTGTGGTTCTAGATTGTTTGGTACCAATGTTAGGGTCAACAACCTCTTCTTAGCGTCTATTCCCAATTTTCATTCTCAACCATCATTTAATGAAATACTAAATATATCCACACCTCATCTGCTGCACGACCATAATCTACCGGATCTCTTTCGAGTTTTTGCTTCCAGCAGCAAAACTCCAAAACTTTAAACATCATGCTATCTCGTTCAAAAGTCCACTATTTTCATATTTTGTAGCTACATACCGATACAACATCAAAAGTTTAGGTGTAAGACAAAATTGTTCAGCCACAAAAATCATAATGTATAATTTAAAATAGACTTTAAATCCAAGCAAATTCATTTACCTTCAGTAACACGTTGGTGATCAGTGACATGTTTTGGTTCTTGTGACGTTGTGGTTCTTTGTTGGGATACGTTGCACTTTCATGTATTGCGATTATGGTACAATGACATAATTTTTAATCAGCTTCCCACTTGAATGAACTCGCACTTGAGCAAATTTCGCGACGAAATTCAATAGACCAACCACAGTTTAACGGTCAAACTGGGCAAGATTTTGAGCACTTTTTGGCACTTGAGTTGCAGCAGCTACAACAACAACAGCAGCAGAGGCATATGCATCTTCAACAATCACATCAGTTGCTACACAGTGCCATCAACAGCAAATGCTACTCAAAAACTGCAATATGAATACGATCAACTGAGTATACGTATATCCAACATGACTAAAATGGTTAGTTCAAATTACTTTATAAGGATTCTAAAGAGGGTGCCTGTGATTGCATTTTCAAGTACATTATCTAATAAGTGTGTTTGGAAGAATTTAAATAATCAAATAACAGTGTTCAACCTTGTGAAAATAAGTAATTCTTTGTTTTTTTCACTCAGGTCAGGTTGTGAGGGACTAATTTGGATGAACGGGTCACGTTCTGAGGGACTATTTTGCATCAACATTAAGGTCTTAGATTCTCCACATGCAAGACTGATGCACCGAAACGCCATTTAGGCTGGCGTTCCCGTTTGGGGACGTGGTGGGAACGGAAACGCCGTCGAAACGCCACCGAAACGTTTCCAAGGAGTTTCCCGAATCTGCGAAACGTTTCTTATGAAGTATCCTTTCAGTTTCTGGATTTTCAAGAAGTTTCCAAGCCTTTTTTTTGGGTTTTAATGGGCTTTTTTATTCCGAAAATGAAAACCCAATTTTCTAGATGGTATTCATGTTGAAGAAGATGGGTTGGGGAAGAAGAAGATATGAGAAAGAAGAAGTGATTAATTGGGAAGAGAAAGTGATAAAAATATATTGGAGAAAGAAACAAATAAAAAAAATTACTTTTAATTGTACTTTTGAATTTTGTAGATTTGTTTCTTTCGAGATCAATTTATTTTAATTTACAAACAGACATAGAGCAAGTACATTTAAAATATTTTTTTTAGAAAAAGTAAATTTAAAACATACATAATTTCTTATCAGCACTTAAAAGTATATTTAATATATTTTTAATTTTTTATATTTTTTATTGCCGTATCTATGCCGTTCCCGTATCTTGAATTTTTGATTTTTGCCGTTTTCCGTTCCCGTATCGTCCCCGTATCCCTTTGCCGTTCCCGTTTCGGTGCTACACTAACCAACAAAACAATTTACATTAACGATTCAAAATCCTACATATACACCAAGAATTTTTGAATAACCTGATGAGATGAGTCCTGTAGTAAATGTGTGAGCTTTAATATAAGGAATATGACATAGAGTGCGGATAGAGAGCCATTAATATTTTGAGCCTCATTGAGTCGTTCACCACAAAAGAGATGTGCAAATGAGGTCTGAGTTCTTCCGTATGACATAATTAAAAAATTCCTCCTTTACACTTCCAAGGGAGGTCGCTGAAAAGCCCAAATGAAGACGCTTACTCAAGTGACAGGCCTTCATCTTCTTCGCTGCTACTACACATACATCACCATCTTTAGTTCCCCTATATAACATCAAGATATTCCATTACACTTATGTAAAATGAGAAACAAACCTAATTTACCACACACTAATATAGCTCGAGATATTCCGACAAAGAGTGATTATGGTCAAGAAAAAAGTGATTATGGTTAAGAAAAATAGAAGTGAGTGAAGTGGTATATGATTATGGGGTCATTATGTTTAAATAATTATTTTCTAATATAAAATGGATTATGAAAGAAAAGTGATGACCAATAAAAAGCTAAAGACAACAATCTGTCATTGGTGAAGCATGTGTCTTTTGAAGAAGACATGTATGGGTTCGTTACTGATAGATCCCGATGAGTCTTAATGGCTCCACTCAAGACCTTGTATAAATCCACCCCATGAGAAAACACTTGTGCATAAATGTAATGAAGTCCTGAGAATTTCACCCCATTAGACAGAACTTGCACATACATGTAATAATGTCCTAAGACTTACTAAGATAAAAGTGAAAAAAGAAGCTCTTAAAACAAAAATATTATATTGAATATAAAGCAAAGTGTTGAGCGAAACAACAATATCATCAACAACCAATTCATTTATCAATTTATAAAGAATAAACTGCAACCAACAAAATTTATATATATTCAGAGGTGTTTTTTGGAATTAAAAATAAAGAGCCCTAGTGTACCAACTACCAAGACAAACTATTTTACAGCAGATTCTTGAAATAACAATGGTTGTCGTGAAACTTTAGCATATTAAGAACATTTAAGGTCGAAACTGTTTTAATAAACGGAAAAGGAATTTATACCTAAGATCAAGTTAAGCATACTCAGCAAGTTTTTTCATAAGAATGTACGTCCATAGGAGAAGTAAAAAAGAAGGAACACTATCTGCTTGGCCGTTAAAGTAAAAGCAAATGGTGTCGAACGTATAAAAGCAAATGGTGTCAAACTCTAACTTGGTTCAGTTGACCAAATCAAATGTACTTTTAGATCATTAATGCACATTAAAACCTCACTTTTATATGGTTTAAGATGAATTTTCACATTCTGCAAACAAACTTTTAGCCATGTATACATATCATCATAGCAACAGTTGACAACCATTTATGACCACATATATACTAATTTACGCAATTCAGTTTCATATGGCACAAAATGTTAACAAAACATGATGAAAAATACCATAGCTCAATCATCAATTTTAAGTTCTTCTTTTTCATTTAAGCATTTCATCAAACACTTTGTATACATTGAGTACTTGGGTGTAATCAAATAAGGTTTTTGCCAACTATGCAATTAAATCAAACAATCAAATCCAAAACTAAAGCCTATAAGCATTATATAAAAATATCAAACAATAAATTTTACCACATGCATCGTGAATATTTTTGCACTCCCAATTAGAAACCTAATCGATTTCATGCCATTGCAATTTAAATCAGAGTTAGTAATTTCGTCAAACAAAAATCAAGAAAAGGATGAATTTTTTTAAATTAGGGTTTGGATTTTCACAACTGTAAATTAAACATAGTTACATACCTATATCATTTGATAATGGTAAAATTCAATGACCGAATAGCATGTTGTAGGTTATGAATTTCATCACATTTTCCACCAAAATAAAAGATGCTTAATCATTTAATTGGTATCTTCGATTATTGTTTCCAATGTGTAGGTGAAGGTATAATGAAAAGAGATGCTTTTCAAATTCATTATCAGCATTTAATTCGATCCGAAAATTATGGATATGTTGATTTGCTTTTCAAATTTATCTCCCTATTTTTTCTCCGGTGTTTGATTTAAACGAATTTTCAAATCTTTCTATTACTGGGGTTTTCCACGTGTCGTTTTTTTAGAGTTTTGAGATGATTTTTTGCTTTTAAAAATAGCAATCACATTTGTGTTTTATATAGGTTAGATTCTCCATGAAAATTAAATTGACTAGTTTTGTCGCAAGGTGTGTGTAAAAAGAACTTTTTAAGTGTTTAAATTACTATTGGGTAACAAACGATTTTTTACTTAAACAAAACAAGCAACAAAAATGTTAAAATAATAAAAAAAAATCTAGTGGAGAGCTTCAATGTATGAATAAGAGAGGAACAAAAAAGAGTATGATTGTTTCTTAAAGAGGAGTCCTTTTGTTAATTTAAAAATCAAAACGGGTAAACTATTAAACAAACAGGTTAAAGCAACAAAACTTTGCAACTGAAGACTTCGTTGCAAACTCGCAATTGTTATTGCAATGTAATACCAACTATTAGCAACGGCTTAGAAATATATTGCAAAATAAACTAGTTTCCTTCAAATTTATTTTTAAGTATTTCGTTACAACTCCGTTGATAATTTACAACATTTGCAACGGAATTTGCAACAACATATCAACTTTAAAAAATCAATCATAATTTCCGTTGCAAACATTGAGTGATTTACAATGAAACATTGAGTGAAGCAATTAAATTTTGAATATTTTGTAGTTGTGTGAAAATAGTCGGTTACTTTGGTTGATATCTTGGTCCATGAAAACACAAATACTGAGCCCAAATAGAGCCTATTTGTTTTTATTTTTAATTTTAACACAGGCCCATTTGTTAAATTGATGAGATTGTTCATCTCATTTTCCCACGTCTTTCCAAAGTGACTATGAGGTCAACTCGTCCACATCATGAAAATGAATTATTGTTTGTAGTTCACTTCACCCATGCACCATTCATTTTCGGATCACAAACACACCATCATTTTAATCAGCATATCATGGTAAGTTTTCAGCACATCTTTCACCCTCATACACATATTACTCTTTAGCAACAGCTTTTGTATACTATTTATTTATCAATCTGCTTAGGTAAATTAAACATTCTGCCACTTGTAAGTTGTAACACATTTTTAGCCATTAGAAAAAGAAAAACAGGCTATTAGATCCATCGTTTGGTGGTTTATTATAGGGCTTTACCTTTGGGATAATTATAATATCTGATTAATCAATTATTTAGTGCTATTGAATGTCATTACCTTTTTAGTGTTTACTCAAACTATAGCACGTGCTATGGACATATTTTGCATAGTTGTTAAGATCCCGATCTTGATCCTCTGATCTTACAAATTTTACGATACTACAAAGGAAAAACAATCATGTTCCTACGGGCTTTACTTTGGAATTAATACCTGACTTAATTAATTAGTTATAGTCCTATTAAATTTCATTGATTATTGTAGTATGTACTTAGTCAAACTAGTACGTGCCATGTATATTTTGTTATTTTCTTTTTTTTAATTGATTAGATTATGTGTCTTATGTCGTTATAAATAAACGATTAGCTGGCGAGTGTATTCGTTTGTGTGTATTTATTTTATTTTTTAGTATATATAGATGTAAGTGAGAGCTGAGAGACTTTGTGGTTTAAATTGGAATGAACTATTCAAATAATCAATAGATTTGGGTATTTTAATCGAACAACATTACTTATTTTGTACAGTAAGTTTTTTTAAGGAAGACCAAAGTTTGACCATTTTCTCTTAAATATAAACTTACATATTTCTATAAGCTGAAATCATATAAGCTCATAAGCCAAAAAAATAAGGTTAAACAAACGAGTGTTGATATATAGACCTACAACATAGACCTACTAATTGACCTAATACATTCATTTCATGACAAGTGTTATACACTAATTTTCTCTCATCATTTTTCAAATGAACCAATCAAATCTTTAGGTCTAATTTTAGGTCTTAGTTTTAGGCATACAATTCATTTTCCTGAACAAATACCCCCAAACTATGTAGCTGCTGTTCAGATTATATATTCGTTCTTCATTAATATTTTTTGTTGCTTAGTTTTTGTTATCGTCTTTAAAAAAGCTATGTAGAGTCAAATTTAATCTGTAGTACGTAACTGCAGTGAGCTGCTGAGATGGTTTCGTATAAATTGCCATCCTCTTTAACAAACGTACCACGTCGTCATGATGTTTTCCTGAGCTTCCGAGGGGAGGACACTCGCGCAGGTTTCACCAGCTATTTACATGAAGCCTTAACTCGAGATCACATTAGAACCTACATAGATGACAAGTCACTACAGTCTGGAAGTTTCATCGCTACTGAGCTCCCAGCGGCCATTGAAGCATCAACATTTGCAATCGTGGTTTTGTCGAGTGATTTTGCAACATCAAAATGGTGTCTAGAGGAAATTGCAAGGATTGTTGATTGCGAAAAACAGGGCATCCTGACTATTATTCCTATTTTTCACTATGTGGATCCTTCCAACGTAAGACATCAAAGAAACTCTTTTGAAGATGCCTTTATCAAGCATGAAAATGATCCTACAATTGTGCCACAGAAGGTGAAAAGATGGAGAGATGCTTTCACAATAGTGGGAGGAATTTCAGGAGTGCACATTACACCGCACAGGTAGTTTTTTTTTTTATTAATATATATTCTTTCAAGTTATTTTGCTATGTTGTTGATTTGATTGTAGTGTCTATACAATTATATTAAAGATCTGTCAGTACCCAATAATGAATTATATAAAGAAGATTTTGAGAAATACTCAATGAACTCATCTTCAACTTTCAATTTGTGTGAATGTGTAGATAACCAACAGTGCGTTTGATACTTCACCATAGGGCCTTTGGCCTAGCGGTATGTGAGTGGCCCATCAACTAAGTGGTTGTGGGTTCAAGTCTCGATTGAGACATGTGAGATATTAATATTGGTCTTTCCAAAAATAAGTTTGATACTTCAGAAAGACAATGTCACATATATAAGACTAAAGAGTCCTAAATCAGCTGACCTTATTCATCCGACCACCTATTCACACGTCAAGTTATCTGCAGGAAAGAGGTAGAATTCGTAAGTGAAATCGTAAGAAATATCAAGAAGGCCCTGAATGCTACATTACCAACCGCTGTTCCTGGTGGTCTAGTGGGGATCGAGTCACGAGTAAATGAGGTGAAAAGAAGTTTGCTTATGGAGTCTTCCGAGGTTCGTTTTATAGGGCTTTGTGGGATGAGTGGAGTTGGGAAGACTACTCTAGCTGAAGTTGTTTATGGGGCAATTCAAAAGGAATTTCAAGGAAGCAGCTTCATTGAAAACATCAAGGATGTTTCCAAGCAAAGTGATTGTTCTAGTTTATGCAAGCTACAACAGAAACTCTTAGATGACGTATTGAAGGACGAAACCATACGTGTACAAAATGTTATACACGGACAAACTTTGTTGATGACAAAGCTACGTGATATAAAGGTTCTGATAGTTTTAGATGATGTAAATCATGCGGACCAGTTAAGGTATCTGGCTGGGGGACTTGAATGGTTTGGAAATGGCAGCAGAGTCATAGTAACCACCTCAAACATGGACTTGCTGAATGTGCACAAAGTAAATGAAATTTACAGATGTGAAGAAATGAATAATGATGAAGCTCTGAGACTCTTTATTCAGTCAGCGTTTGAGCATGGCCCTCCTACACATGTGTATGAAAAGTGGTCTGATGATATTGTGAAGCTTGCTGTAGGTCTTCCATTAGCTCTAAAAGTTTATGGTTATCTTTTATACAAGAAGGAGGAGAACTATTGGAAAGAGATGCTGAAGAAACTTCGAGAATATCCACATGAGGATGTTCTGGGAAGACTTGAAGTAGTTTTTGCAAGACTTGATAGTAATCAGCAGGAGATCTTCATGTATATTGCATGTTTCTTGAAAGGGAGAGACATGGATTTGGTTAAAGATATACTAACGAATATTGGTTTGTACGCTGAGTGTGGAATCACTGATCTTAAGAAGAGGTTTCTCATAACTATCAATCTTGATGATTGTGTGTGGATGCATGATCTGCTCCAACAAATGTGCTGGGAAATTCTTCGTAAGAAATCACATATTTACAGAGGAATTCACTCTGCAATAAAAAATTTCCAAGATATTGTAGAAGTCCTCTTATTGAAACCGAAGGTTTGTACATAGAACTGTTTTCATATTTAGCTCCAAACTATTAATGTTATAATGCGTCTCCTAATATAAATAAAACAGGGTGTCGATAAAAGTAAGGGTTTGATCCTTACTTTTGCAGCTTCCAAACAACTAAACATTGTATGATGTGCGGTCCTTTGGGAAAAGTTTCATGGGTCCAGAATGGATCCCGGGTTAAGGTGGCCCGTCAAACCAACCTTTTTGTGAACGAAAGATGATGAAAGAATTATATTACTTACTCTGCTTTTGTGCTTTTTATTACCAGAAATCTCGTACAATTGGTATCATTAACCAGGAGAAGGTTGAAATGGGTGATTCCATTGATGATCCTTGCTGTTTCTCAATAATGAGGAGATTGAAATTTCTCAGAATAAGTAATATACACTTTCCTCAAGGTCTTAGTTATCTTTCGAATGAGCTACGAATTTTGGAATGGTTTGAATGTTCTTTGAAGTCTTTGCCTTCAAACTTCAAGCCGGCAGATATGTATGAACTTGAAATGTGTTATAGCCAGCTTGAAACACTTTGGGTGGAAACTCTTGTAAGTATTGTCTATACGCTATAGGTCCCGTTAATAATGTGTTACTAATAAATTAATTTGCAGTGATTGCAAGCTAGAAATTTGAGATTTTTCTGATTACTTTACAGGTTTTTCCGAATTTGAGATCTATTGACCTTAGTTTCTCAAAGGAATTAATCAAAATCCCAGACTTAACATCAACTCCAAAACTAGTGAAACTGATTCTTGAAGGCTGCACGAAATTGAAAGAGTTGCATGAATCTGTTCTTCTGCATAAAAGTCTACAATACATGAATCTTATGGGGTGTACGCATCTTCAATGCCTTGGCAGAAGCAAATTTGAAATGGAAGCTCTTGTGACACTTCTTCTTTCTGGCTGCTCTAATCTTGAAGATCTTCCTGAGTTTGGACAGAACATGAAGTGCTTAGAGAACCTCTATTTGGATGGAACTAACATCAAGAAGTTACCAGAAAGCTTGGGGGAATTGCATAACTTGAGGAAGCTTGATGCAAGTGAAACCTCTATAGAAGATATTCCTTTGTCCACTCGTTACCTGATAAGATTAAGACTTCTGCGTGCTCGAAGATGTCCACTTTCATCCCAAAATAAAGGTTTTCTTTTCACACATTTGGATATCTTATCAAATATAAGGGAGCTTGATCTAAGTTATTGCAATCTATCTGTGGTTCCTGATGGTATTGGTTTACTGCATCGATTGATATCTTTGGATCTATCTGGAAATGATTTTCTTTATCTGCCAGCAAGCATCAGTCTACTTTCAAATCTTAGAATGCTTATTTTGAATAATTGCAAGAGGCTTCAGTCATTACCTAAACTTTCAATAGTAAATGAGGACACACTTTATGGAGTTCAGCTCAGATTCAATTACATCATGTCAGGAGAAGAGGTAGATATGTCTACCTTTCATGCCACAAGCAACAACACTAGTCCAACGGTTTCATGTTTGAACTGCCCCAGACTAGCAGAGAACGAAAGTGGCAGTTATCTGGCAGAAAGAGTACTTAATGGTTATCTTCAGGTCTCCCCCTCCCCGTTTCTATGTGTGTGTGTGTGTGTAACATCCAGTGCATTTGACGATAGAATATCAATGTAAAATGAGACTATTGGTAAGTAACTATTTTCTTTGTGTGTATGTTCAGTTGAGAACAAAATATTGGATGACACCAGAAGCTGTATTTGAGATAGTTGGAGCTGAAAGCGAAATTCCAGCAAAGTTCACGACGCCAAAATCTGACGAATTATTGTTGCTTGATGGCCCATGGGTTGGAGTGGCCATATGCGCTGTTATTGCTTTCAACCATGCAGATGCTAACATGGAAACAAAATACGTGGTGACAGCTCATATCCATCATGGGGAAACACTTTGTAAAATTCCCGTCCCTGTAAACTTGGTGCCAGGGTTGGAGAACCAATTGGTTTTCTATTGGACAGCAGCTAATGACCTTCAAAGAATGGTAAATGAAAATCATAAGAACACGTTTCGTGTATCATTAAGTGTTGAGCCAAGAGGTCAGTTTCAACAGTTTAATTTAATTTACCACATGAGCATCTCAATCTTGCATGTCACAAAGGCGACTGTTTGAGTGTCATACTTTATGTTTAATATATGAGTGACTGTTCATGTTATGTATTTGCTAAGGTAGGGGAAATAAGTGACTACTCATTTGATTAATTCTTTGAATACATTTGTGCAGACGGAAATTTACAGGTGACAAAATTTGGAGTTCGTTTCATAAGTGATGGAGAAATACAGAAGTTGAAAAATTATGAAGATTCTACAAATAAGGTGCTGAGTTCTAAGTTTAAAGCTGCTGTAACTCTTAACACTTATTTGGAACGGGGATCCAAAGCCGATCACATATTCTTTGAGGACACTATCCATCCCAATAAGATAACGAGCTTTATTTCTTTGTATAGAAGACATGGTAATTCATTGCAAGAAATCCACCAAATTATTAACTGTCTGCTCAAAATCAACCAAGAGATTTTTAAGCAATGGAAGAAAGAGTGGAGTAGTGCCCAATTATTATTTCCTCTAATTTATGACTACTATCGGATCAGCCGTGGAACTTCGGAGCTTTACACTGATTTCGTAAGGTTGCTGAAAGACATATCATGTAGCTGGAGGAGCGTAGAGTTGGCACTCAAGCAAATTTTGGTGAAAAGCACAACAGACAATTACAGTAATAAAGAGATGCTGCAGCAACTCAGTGATCTTGAAGCTGCTAAAAGTGTAATGTTTTCTGATATGTTTGTCACATCCTTGGCATATATCTGTAAGCAAACAGTTTTATTTTCAAGATGCATAAAAGAAGAGACCCGGCAAAACAGACCCTCCACGTCAATATTGCTAATGGCGAAATTATCAAGAGAGATGATTGCAGGCATTTTGATTTTAATTGCTAGATATAGTCCAAGAAACTTTGAAGTATTTACGGATGTAGAGAGTACTCATAGTAAAGGTTTTTTGGATGATGATGAGTGGCATGTCAGGATCAATGAACTGTATTTTAAATCTTGTTATGGTAGAGAGTTGCAGATTCGGGATTTCCATACTAATACAGATCTTTTGCTTGAATTGAACAAGAAGATGGAGAAGCCACACGAGTCTAGATGTGTTACTGAAAGAAACAAGGAAGAGATAAAGAAAGTAATAAATAAGCTTGAGAAGAATGTCAATGACCTCACAGAGACCATTGAAGATATGAGTAACCAAGCTTTTGAAAATTGTGCTGTCATATTGGATGCAGGAATAATCTTAAATCAGTTTATGGAAGATAATAAGTTACAGGTGACAGAATCTCGACGTTTTATACATGATTTTGATATACAGCTACCAGACGGATATGAAGACCCTGAGGAAACCTGGACACAGTTTATGTAATTAGGATAGTTCAAGAGTACTATTGGGTCTTTGTTTGCAAAAGGCCCAAAACAATTTGCTCTAGATTTTGATCTCTTGAAATCTTGAAGTTAATATTTTTTCTTGTTTTGGAATGACAAACTTGCACTTTGTGCCTATTGATATTCAGCTTGTTGCTGCCAGTATTGATAAGCAGTGTAAAAAATGCACATTCAGACCCCTCTTTAATTGTGAAAGATCCAAATAATGATCTTTTGGTTCCAATTTGGTTGCTTAAACTATGATTACTTCCATTTTTCACACATCTTTGCATGAAATTCCTGATTACCCCCTTAGTTTCTATTATATTAGTATAAGAGTTGGCTGTTTTGAATGATTAATCATTCTCCGTACAACATTTGAAACGGAATTTGCAACTGTTGGTGATATTGCGTCACCAATATGATTTAAGTGTAATGGATTGACTTGGTTGACCAATGTGTAATCATGATAAATGTTCAACAAGTCGGGGGGTTTGTGCGGAGTGCACACTTGTGTGACGTTATTATGATTATCGGCCCCGANGACTTTACTCGCAAAACGATTAAGGTGACAAAAGCTAACTCGCTGAGAATTTTTGATGATACTTCGGCTCACTACTTACTACTCGCTACTTCTTACTCGCTAAGCATACTCGCAAAATCATGGCCCATACTCGCAAGAATCTTCCAATACTCGCTAAAATACAGATGTTACTCAAAAACCATACTCGCTATCATACTCGCTATCCCAAATACTCGCTATCTTTGATTCATACTCGCTACCATACTCGCTATCCATACTCGCTATCTATGATCATACTCGCTAAAACTAACAAGCAGTACTCGCTGAAAACTCCATACTCGCTCAAAACCGTAAGCCGATACTTCGCTAGAATTTATCAAACTCGCTAAACCCTAATTTCCAAACTTGCATTCACGAAAAAACCCAAAAAACGTAAATAAGCCACGATCTATGAATCAGCGACAAAATCACCATAAACACCCAAAAAACCAATCCTAGCAAAACCTATTCGCAAGATCTAAGTGAAGCTCTAGATGTAAACACCCACGAAGTGTTGGTAATATTGCGTCACCAATATGATTTAAGTGTAATGGATTGACTTGGTTGACCAATGTGTAATCATGATAAATGTTCAACAAGTCGGGGGGTTTGTGCGGAGTGCACACTTGCGTGACGTTATTATGATTATCGGCCCCGAATCACGGGGGTCCGGGGGCAGAGCCCCCGGTAGCGGGGTTCCGGGGTGGCAGCCCCTGGTAGCAGGGTCCAAGGGGCGGCAGCCCCTGGCATGGTCCAAGGGGCAGCGCCCCTGGCATAAAGTGCTTTGTTAAAAACGCACTAGAAAATAAAAACCCTGGTATTTGGACATGTATTTTAACCCGTTTATTTAACCCGTTTTGGAGGTTATAATAACTGCTATGCAGTTATAACCGAAATTCGGTTTTTTGGTCAATAAGTATTCTCATTTTGGTTCTGGTTTCATAACATCAAAAACGCATTCTCAGTTCAAATCTGAGTTTTATCCGATTTGAGATTTCGATAGAACCATCGAAATACTTCGATCTGATAGTGTTTACACGACTCTCAGATTACTGTGATCCATATAATTTCTAACAAAGATCGAAGTATTTGTGATCATGACGAACGGAGAATCTGTGAAGGATATGACGAGCAAGTTCGATAAGTTGGCAAAATTTGAAGGGCAGGACTTTCGTCGCTGGCAAAGGAAGATGCACTTTCTTCTTACCACCCTGAAAGTTGTGTACGTTCTGAGTACACCCAGTCCCGAATGGGATGAGAATGAAACTTTGGAGACGACTAGGAAAAGGATGAAGTGGGAGAACGACGACTACATATGCCGTGGTCACATTCTAAACGGTATGTCTGATGC